>OMLM01000822.1:6695-32503 GCA_900302695.1 Helostoma temminkii | reverse complement strand
TTGTTCGTCTATATGTGGCCCTGCGATAGACTGGCGACCTGTCCAGGGTGTACTCCGCCTCTCGCCCCATGACAGCTGGGATAGGCTTCAGCACACCTGTGACCCCTGCAGAGACTAAGCGTTATAGACAATGGATGGGTGGATGGATGGATGGATTTCCTCTGATATAAACTTGCACAAACACTTTCTCAAATGCATTACTACATGCATGTCCATCCTGAACATGGGCGACCAGAGCAGCACATGTTGTAGTGGTTTGAGAATAAAGTAAAGCTAAAAGTGTGCAGAGTGTTTATGTGGCTGGAGGGTAATATTTAAAGAGAAGCAGACAAACACACTGTATGTTCCATATCCAGTACACTGCTGAAACATGTTATTTTAGTCTCTCTCATTCACACACCCACACAGGCGCACACACAACTAGTGTTTGCAAAGGCAACAGATGTCCACAGTGTCCCTAAAAACATGAATTACCTTGAGAATTTAGGGTTAAGTCTCAGTGCTACTGTAACAGTCACAACATTCACTGAGAATACTGGCATTAATATTTACAGAAGATGCAGAACTGGGTTGAAATACTGATACTAAAGCAGAAGTAAAGTTTTAGTGTCAACTTTGTATGGCATATGTGTGTATACAGTATATATCCTGTATATGATATATGTTTATTCATTCTGCTAGATACAATGATTCCCATTACTGGAGTACATTTTTGCTGAAAGCATAATGGCTATATCGCTGCACTTGTGGCACATTAAATTAATGAGTGACTTTGCTAACATCTTTTTTTCTGGCTATGATTGTTAACTGTTTGAACTAAAATTGAAATAGATATTTGTATATGTAAAACACACCATGTTAGTTAGAGAGAACATCATGCAACACTAATGCAAAGTCAAAACAATTCTCCAGTGTGGCTGCTTTCATATAGAGACTTTTCTAATATCATTGGAATGTAATACAACAATTGTTCGGATGCAGTGATTTCATCATGCAGTGACTTTTACAGTGCTGTGGAAAAGTGTTTGCCAACTTCCTGTATTTTTTACATTTTGCATATTTGTCACACTTCAATGATTCAGATTATTAAACAATTTTTAATATTACACAAATATAAATACAAAATGCAGTTTTTAAATTATGATTTCATCTATGAAGGAGAAAGCTATCAAATGTGCCTACAGTGGCCTAGTAAAAATCCAGACTTAAATCCAATTGAGATGCTGTGGCATGACCTTTAACAGCCCATTCTGTACATGTTAAAAAAACCCTCTAATGTGGCTGAATTGAAACAATTCTGCAAGGAAGAGTGGGCTAAAATTCCTTCACAGCGATGTGAAAAACTGCTTGCTACAGGTTTTTAGGTGAAAAAGAAAAAAACAAAACAAAACTACAAACAATCAGGAAGGGGGCAAATACTTTTTCACAGCACTGTAGATATCAGTTGCAGTATCTGTCCTCACTAGGTCTTCATTAAAGTCTATATGAGTTGCAGAAAAAATACTTCACACTCTTGCAGCTGTTAAACTAGCATCTGTGTTTATATGTAGTAGTAGAAAAACTTCTTTATTCTCCTCAAGTCAGCATGTACTATGGCACGTTTCCATGTAGGTCTCTGCTAGATATTCTAAAATAGACCCTAGGGTGGTTTGCATGGAACTTTCCATTTAAAGAAGTAAGAATTATGGTTGTTTCAAGAAAGCTGTTGAGGGTGGAGAGAAGGCTGTTTGCCTTTGTAGGTCCTTATGTAAACATGACCACAGACACATATTAAGCTTATATACAGCTGGGGAAAATAGATGTTGACATTATGTAAAGTTTTAACATTTAAACATAATTAGATTAAAAAAGCACTGCCTACAATGCTCTCCTTTGTCTAATCAAAACTTTGAAATGTGTCTGAATGAATCTGCACTATATTTCCAAATTGTGCTTTGGTACATTCTGTGATTCACAGACCACCTTTCCAAGGCTGACTTTTGTTTAGACATGCTGCGTTCTAGCAAGTGCCAGCAAGATAAACTCCAGACATGATATCAATACGGGTAAACTATTAACAGCACTGTATTGATATAGATGGTTATACACTCAGGGGAAGATACTGTGATAACTAAAAAAGTAGGGGACCTGAACCAAAACATCCTCAAAGTTCACTCAGATATTGGGACAGCTGCAAAGGCCTTTAATAAAGCTCATAAAGAATGGAAATTGAAAACACAGAGATCCTGTTTATGGTCAGGCAATGGTACAAATAAATGGAACACACAGAGTCAATAAACAAAGTTGCCTGCAGCTTTGGCTTTTGTTCCTCTACAAAGCAGTAAGAGGTTTCCAGTGAGGTTAGAAATCTAGGGAGCCAGGGAGGAGTTGAGGTTGACCCATTCTGGGTACAGGGAGCAAAAATATACAGACAGAAGCTCATCAAGCCCCTCACAGGAAGGGATATCCTCAGTGAAGCAGGGTCTCTGCTATCTTTGGAAGGACAGTTGGATTATCATAACAATACGACTGGGATGATAAATACTGTACTGCCTTTGTGATCTAAATGCATGGTTGAAGATAAAAAAAACTTGGAGTGGTTCCTTAGTCACCAATGGAGACCTTAGTCTGACTGTTTTAGGACACAAGGTCAGTTCTGTATAGTTTTCATCAAACTCCATTATTTTGCCATTTCTCTAGTCAAAGCAGCTCAGGCTTCCAGCCTAAATAATGTTTTCTTCAGCCCTGCTCGGCCCTCAGAGACAGTGCTGATTTCAAGATTTCAAAAACAAGCTCTACAAGTAACATTATTTTTCACTAATCTGCAGATTGTTTTCTTTTGTAATCAGTTTATTATTTTGTCTACAAACTGTCAGAAAGCAGGCAAAGATATAACCCAGAGCTCAACTTGAAGTCATAATGTTCTTGAGGAAAGAAAATGCTATATTTAACTTGAACATGTGTTAAATCGCCAGTCAATAAATTGTAGGATGTCTTCTTTATAAACAGAGAGAAAACGTCACTGCTGCTCTCGGCAATGCTCCATCTGGGATGAATACACTGCAAGTATTTATAACACGATTCACAGCAACTAAGAGTTTCCATCCTCGGTTCCCTGTTTCTTCTAGGCAAGACTGGAACTGGGTTTCAGTATGCTTTCTCCAGTGTCTTTACAAGAGGGAAACTAAGTGAAACACGTTATTACTACTCTGTGACAAAGCTGATAACTTTACATTTTACACCATAGCACTGGGGCTTGGTCTCTTTCTTAGGATGCAGTATTTATATACAAATGGATTTGTGACACCCGTAAGGGTGAGAGATTTTATCTATAAGCCTCTGCCATGTGTGAAAGGCAAGTTTAAAGTACAACTCAGTGGAAACTATGAAGAAATAAAGCTGCAATTTTCCAACAAAAGATGAAAAAATTGAGATGCTCTGATAATCGACTGACTCTTTCCTGGATCTCAACAGATGTGTATCAGTGGGTGTCTGCATGTCTACAGGGCAGCTTTTGCTAGCTGAAGGAGTCATAAAGTTTCATCTGTGAGTCACATATTTGGTCTGTTGTGAACATCTCTTGTGCTTCTTTATGAATAAGTCACAGGGGAAAAAAGTTCACATAAACTGTGCAGAGCAGGCCAGGAGTTTTAGGATGGATCTAACAAGCACTTTCCAGTCTGTATTCCCACAGTCACTGTGCTCAGACCAGCTGAGTTGACATGTTCAAGAGTGTTAAATGTTTGCTGATGTTATCACTGGAGCATGCAGCAGCAGTAATGTGGGTATCTTAAGCCCCGTTCACACACGCACTGGACTCCGGACTTTACTCGGGTGAGCTGCATGTGTGAACGCAAACACTGGCGTCAACCCACAAGAACCTTTTTTCTGTGAGTCTAGGTATGAACACAGCCGGTAATTCTCTGGGTAATCACAGAGAGAGTGTAGGCGTTCCCTGTTAATAGATCTGCTCAGCACAACATCATTAAATATGGGAAATATTTATCAGCTTTCTGCTGTTGTATAGCATTGATGCCGTAAACAATCAGCTGATTTCCACTGTGAACTTTTTGTGTCACACTGTTCCTCCTGTTCTCTCACCACAGAGACCCTCCCTCACTAAAATCTAACGGATTATTTCCCCTGATGTGCGAACACATTTCAGTATGTATGTCCAGGTGGTGCTGCGTGCCACTCTGAGTAAAGTCTGGAAAATAGCTTTGTTAACTACTTACGTAGAACAGCAATGAAGCTCTGGTTGTCAAAGAGAACCCATAGTCCAAAACCTGCAATCAGTGCCCCAAAAACCTGTGGAACGGAAATAGAAAGTGATCAGGCAAGTATCATGAGAGTAAAATACAGAATCTATCATGGCATGTCTTAAACTGAGAGCCTTATTTTGGCTTCCTCAGGCAGCCACATCTGGGATTAATCAGAACCTAACTTTTCTCTCTGTCTTGTTATCTGTCTCTTTCTCTCACAGTAACATGAAGCTGATCCAATGATGATCCAAGAGAAAAAGGACATAAAAGGACAGAGTGATGAGAGTATTCTCAAACTTTCGGTTTTATTTATCTACTCGACCATCTTTAATGTAAAAGCAAAGGAATGCAAAAATTGTCTCTCCCTCAGCTCTTTGTTTGGGAAAAGGGGACATGGCTATATCAAGAAATCCTCTCAGATAGCAAGTTGCATAGTGCTAAGCTGGGATGAAGGAGCCATGACAATCAGAAATGAGAAGAATCATCATTTCTAGACTAAATCATTTTGTTACTGGTGTGTGTAAAAAAAAAAAGAAATCACCAGTTTCACTGTATATGCCCTTGTAATGAGGTTATGAAGTTCATAACCTCCATGTAATTAAGAGGCGCCTTGTTTGGGAGTTGTAGTGCATTGTGGAGGGGGCAGAATCCATACATGAGAGGCTCTGTTGATTTACCAGCTTCCCCTGCCTAACCCTACAACAGTAATTAGAGTCCTGGTTGAGAGTTGTTAATTTAGAGGGACTATTGAGCTTCTGGCAGTCATCATTAGCCCACCACTTCCTGGCTTCCCCTGGCCTCCACTCTTCTAATCTGTCCTTTGTCAAGTTTACAGCCGCAGACTCATTGGAAAGGTCTGGACACCCTTGCAGAGTCATTTTGGAGTCTGGGGTTTTACCAACCCTTGGACTCTATGTTGTGGTCAGTTTAAAAGAGGAGGAAACAAACTGAAACCATCTGCTGCTTTATACCTGGCTGTGCTGAGGAGCACTGGTCTTTCTCTCCAGAGCAGAGTTACATTGTACCTCTACTAATCTAAGATACTGTATGACTACCAACGCTTATTCAAATGAAAGCTGTCATTTGGCTCTATGTGTCATGAGTATTGATTCAGCAGAAGGAGCTTAGCATACCTATCATTTTATCTTAGGTAAACACAGTAGAAGTCATATGACATAATTCTGACAAGGCACACCGTATGTGTGCTGAGAAATGATAAAGAAATGTGTTTACTTACAAAAAAGAGAAGGTTGAACAAGAATAGAAAATACTTGGTGACTGTGATGCAGCCGTTCCCCATAGTTGCACGTCTGGAAGACAAAAGTAAAACAAATGTATTGGTTAAATTAAAAATAAGAGGGAAATATCACAGAATGGTTTAGTTATGAAGCACAATCTTCATCTTCAAAGTAACATCATCATCCTAATTATTTTTCCAACAATTAGCCTGTTTTTGTATTTGAATATTAGGTTTTGTGACAACATTATTTGCTTTTGAAACCAAGTTTGCCAATGAATCCCGGTTTACTCTTGACAAACAAGATAAACCACCTTGGTGAGACAGCTTGGAGGAAAGACCACCACAAACCGGTGAGTGGTGTCGTGATGACTGTGTGGTGGCCATGACAGTGCATGTGGTTAGGCATGCTACAGTCATCACAAGAAGAAGGAAAGTAGACCAATATACAACAATGTTTATTAGCAGCAACCAGCTTAGAAACAGTGCTTTACAGCAAACTTTAGTAGCATTTCAAGCCAAAGATGCAGAAAAAATAACTTATTTACAGCCATATCCAGACCTATTCAATGAGCTTGATAGATGTCACACAACCACATATCACAAGCTGAGATATAACATTTTATAGCAAAGTCTGTATTGTTTTACAATCAGTCTACCTCACTTGTGCATATCCAGTACATTAAAGTTTCTGAAACATACAATGTTTTTCTCTGAGTAACACTTTCCTTTAGGAAACACCCGCAGGTTAGGCCAGGCCAGCACCGCACATACGGTTCGGGCACAGTAAAAGTGTTTGGCAAAACAATTCAACCTGTGCTCCACATGTCAAAAAAATTTACTTTTCCTTCACTCAGAGTACATAAAATACAGTATAGTATAACTAGCCATCGCAGTCATTTTCATCTAAAAATATATCAAAAAGAAAACTCCCTGTATATCAGATGACACATTATTCTTTTCTTTCTCTGTGAAAACCCAAACTTTGGGTTTTTCTCTAAGCCTATATTATTGTGTATTTAGTTATGAGCCATTTTTGAAGCTCAAACACATCACCTGCATTTTAGTGTGTATTTTTATTTAAAATACTAAGGTTGCATTTAGTTACAACTTTGCAAACTTAATTTGTTGTTATTTACTTCTTATCTTAAGGGTAGACTTTCTTTTTTCAGATTAGACTGAAGACGAGTGCATGGCACTGATAAAGCAGGTGCTTGGTTACAATGAGTAAACATTGTCGGTTTCATGAGACATAAATAGTCAGTTGGCTGCTTTAGCATATACTGAGCTGGGTCTGCTAGCCTATTTAGCCTATTTAATTTGTTGTGAGTACTGAGGCATATTTAGGAATTGCTTTCAGTTGGACAGAACTGATTCATTAAACAATGGAAATCATAACTAAGCCAATTTAATCCATGCTGCTGCTCACCATCTAGACATAAAAACAAACAAAAACAAATCTTCTTTAAGGATTATCTACCTTCGTATGAGTATCGTCTGTATGTTATTGGTTCTGTGCTGTGGCTTTACAAAGATAAAATTGTGTTGGTATTTAGGTTCATTTAATAACTAGTTATTGAGATGGTTAACTATAATATTATTAGTTAAGGAATAGCCCAGATTTAAAGCTTTCACTCAGTTGGATTAGATATTATTTTTGAGTATTTATTTGTCCATATTTGGATGTGTAACTAGTGCTGTTAAGATGGTTCCAATTAGGTTAAACTGTATCACTTGATGAACTTTCTATGTTAGATTAATCCAATTGGGAAGATTTCTTAGACAAAGACTACTGGATATTTTTATTACTAGAATTAACTAGGAAGATATTACTATATTATTGTTAACATTATATTCTAATAACACAGAAAAAGGGGAAACAGTTGTCAGGGAACCTGGCATGTAAACCATTTGGTTCTTAAAACCTCCAATTCTTATATGAATAGAGCTAAATAGCCCATTTCCATAGCTGTGATAAACATTGAAATGAGCTGCCAACAGTAATATTATTGTTTCACTCACAAACTCAAGAGGAAGATAAGAAAGATATAATATGTCTGACAGATGTCAGCAAAGTTAATATTCTTTATCTACATGTTATTTGACTGTTTTAAAAAGATAATAGAAACTTAATTTGAATGGTAAAATAACGTTAATTGTTGCTTAAAGCAAACCATAAATACATATTTTATATAACATTTTTATGCAGACTCACACATTGAGCAGACATACTGGGCCTATTTTAAAACTTATTTTTCTGAACTCCTTGAGAGAAAACCTAATCACAGGGTACCCTTAAAGTGAATGACAAATCTACTCCGAAGACAAAATAAAGACAGACAATTGCAATTAAAATTCAAAGCAGCATCAATGAACATCACTGTTATAAGCTGTGCAAAAGTTATAGTGATATTAAAAGTACTACTGAAATCCAAAGACAATTTAGTTTAAAATGGGCCAGTAATAATAAAGGTGATATGATACGCAAGCTTATGGTGCATAAACCACAGACAGTAACAAAGGTAAATGCGTTATCTGATTTCGTGACCTCAGACAGCCATCTTTAACTTGCAGCATAATTTCCATCAGTGTGATCTGGCAAGATGTGATCAGCATTAAATAGTCTTTTGGTTACACTGAAGAGTTGTTGTTGTTTTCCAAAGAGCCAGTTCAGAAGCATGGGGTACACAGATGATTATGAAGACAGCATGAGTGGCAGATGGTAGCGGCTGGGTCTGTATTAGACGGATCATAGTACACAAAAACTGAGGCTGTGTGCCGACCTCCATCTACCACCTCCTCCTGTCATATTCATATACAACTCATTTACACATCTGTGAGGCTATTATGCTGGCATAGACCTGCCTACATTATCCTAATACTAAATCCTTTAACATCATACCAGAATCCTGGTTCAACATCTGCAGCAGAGTTGTTTATCCCTCAGTGCAGGCAGGATGTGGCTCACTGTCTACAACAGTGACTAAAACAAAGGTTTTTGTTTTTTTAAGTAACAGGAAACAGCTTTGTCATATATATATATTTTTACAAATTGTCATTTGTGTAAATTTTGCCTTGTTAGTAATACCTAATCTTGCATAGTAGAGTAATGGGGCTTATCAGATATATACACACACAGTATATAGCTTTGCATTTATCTTTGGTATGAGGCTTGAGTTGCTTTATCAGTTCATAAGACTAGAGGGGGATGTCCAATTTAGCATCTGTGGGACTGTTGAACATTCACACATTATGACATGACAAACTGAAATCCCCCAGCGGGGGTTCAATGCCAGGTAAATTCCCACCATTTAGTGGAAAGAATGAGCAAAAAGGTTTAACAGAGTACAAGTGGTCTTAAATTTAGTGCTGTAAGATACTACAGATATATTTTTTTATCATTTGTATAAAAATAATATACAAAAATAATGACAGCTCTGACAAGTCACAAGAAAACATCAGCTTTTAGCAACAGGGTACATGTTTTTGAATGGTGATAATGGTAGCCTAATGATAGCCTAATACTTAGTATTCTAGTCAGAATCCCCACAGTCCAAAGTAAACTAAAAAAATTAAGCACAGAGTAAGCCATTTGAGAGAATAAAGTATCTGAGTGTAGAGCATGAACTTAGCTTGCTCACAGGCTTGCCTGCTTATGGGAAACAATACTGCTTGCACCTAATGCAAGACAGCCGCAAGAGCACTGTGTAACGGGATGTTCCTTCAAATGTGTGTGCCTCAGTGCTTCTAATGCCACAGAACTCAATACAACTCATTTTGGTAAGCATTCGGTAACCTATCAAAAATATGATTTTAGGACCCCAAAATGTCTGCCAATAACAACAAAGTACAAGACTTATTTTGACTCTAGTCCTTGAATGTCCCGTCGAACTCTCCCTGACAGCTCTCCTTTAAAATAAGGAGAATGAGTAGGAGTATTTCTAAAGAATGCAATAATGGCATTAATTAGGTTTTGCACCAATCCTTGTCCAAAAAAGGGAGTTTACTCTTTTTTTCCACGCTGCCTTTGCATACAACACAAAATCATGTTGGCAATACACTCCATGAAAGCTGATGAATTCACAAGGCAAGTAAAAAGTCTCAGTGGAGGCTAAAATACACTTCAGAGTTGTGACACCGAAGCCTGTGATGACGATGTGTGTTATCCTAACATTCCCTGTTTGTACGAATTATTCTGTTAAAGTTAATCCCGCTCGTCCTTGTTTTTAGGCCACGTAGCATCATCTTCGATGTTTGTGGATGACTTATGAGATTCTTTATAAACCAGCATCACAGAACTTACATAATGTATTTCAGCTGTGTGTGTGTGGATGTGCATGAGAGCCATTAAGAAATCCTTACTTGTGGTTTTAGTTAAGTGATGGGCCAAAATCCACAGTCATTTTGTGCATAATGCATTTTGAAGTTTACCCGAGGTTAACATGTAGTAGTCGAATTCAGTTAAGTATTGCTCTGTTATAAAATGAGGGTATTTTACACTGAAATGGCTGTAACTCTGGCAGATACTCATTTGATTTGACCAATCTGTACAAAGTCTCACATTAACTTCAGATTAACGTCACAAGCAGAGCTGTAGATACTGGTCCTCTGAAGCGTACTGTAAACACTGAACAACAGAATTATAGGTTACAAGCAGAACATCCTTCAATGTTCACCTGGGCACCTCTGACTAGACTGTGGTTTTAGGACACAATAAAAAATTGGGTAAATAATATTTTAGTTGGTTAAACAACGGCATAGAAAACGACAAAAACGTCGCTTTCATCACGTCATCCTAGGTTAATTTTACAGCCGATTTTCTAAAGTTACGTTATTAATATCATTACTCGTGTTAACACTGAGAAAACGCAGATTACCCGAAAGTGAAATTAAGCGTTTATTTCACACGCTTTATGTAAAGTGTTGAACCCAGTCAGTTCGGTTGAGCGTTACAGCTTTCGACAGTTCAACGGTTTCAACGGTCGCCGCAAACGTTAACTTTAGCTAAACTACGATGGACGTTAATCAATCTTCATTTATTGATACTAGAGGAAAAACGGTCGTTAAAAGTTCTCCTAGTGCGTGAGAAATGTTTTTCTACAACCAAAAGAGAGGACGGATAAATTACAACATCAAGTTCATGTGTTCCGATGTGAGTAAATCCACCTAGTAAAGTTAGCTTAGCGAAAACGTGGCGTTAAACACGAAAAACACTTACTTATTTGAAGGTACTTAACAGTTGGCTGAAGGATCCGCCGTCCGGTGTTGCAGTTTGCTGACTGACTAGACTGTTTCTGCTGGTGAGAAAGGAGATGTGTCTGGGAAAATGTTCACACCCCCACCGTGCGGCAGCCATGGTGAGCTACTTTTAACTCTCTCCTGTCCTGCGGCCTTGTCCCAACAAGTGCAAAAGAAGTCTTACAGGCCACAGGGTTCTCCTCAGTGGGCCACACAGACAGCGATTGGAAATATATTTCCCCAAGTGCTGTAAGTCAGTGTTTTTCATTCATGCCATTTTATATTTATATTTTCAGAGTTTCAGAAGAAGATAATGCACTCAGCTGCAGAAGCACATGTATTTATTTTATAGTAGATACCCATATGATGATGTTAAATCTGATTTGTGACTAAACAGCTTTGGGTTTTTAATTAAAGTGTCATAAACTAAAGATTTTAAGCAAAATAGTAACATTCAATTACAATAGGATTAGATGAACAGCTCTGGACTGTTGTGTTGAAATAACATAATATCAAATTACTCATGGATTTTCTACATGTTGGGCCTAGTCACGACAGGCTTCAGGTGAAATGAAATGCTATAAAGAAAAATAAAGTCCTGCAAAACACTCCTGCAAAAAAAGGGCACTGATGAAGAAGGAGAGTGAAAGGGCAGGAAACTGTCACCTTTCAGCTAACAGTTAAAAGCTAATGGTAGATGGAGGACCAGCCATGGAGGTGTACGTCGTGTAGTTGCAAAAACAGGACATGAGGGGCAATGAGTGAAGTTGTGGCTTGTTTTGGTTCAAAGAAAGTTGAAAATTAGTTATTGCCCCTTAAAGTCAATTTCCATATTGAATTGAAACATGCCAAACATTTCATGGACCCAGCTATTACTTATTTCTTATTTTTATTCTGTTGATAAATAGTTGGGCCATTTCTCACATTCTCAGTTCTACAATAAAAAAGGCACTAAATGAAAACAGAATCAGGAGAATTAAATTAAACTTTAAACATCTACAACATCAATGTGTTTTTATATTTCGGTATCAACAATAATAATGTAATGACATAATATTTAAAGAGTTTAAACACTTCATGGGTGTTTTTTCTGCACTGACTGCTTTAACTTTTAATGCTTTAAGCACACAAGCTGCCATAGCAAGCTGCTTTCTTCGTAACCTAATATTTACTTCCTAAACAGAAGGAACACTGATTTGTCCTCATCACTAAACATTAGATATCAGAATAGTATAGTATGCAGTAGAAATATCAGTGGCAACCTGTGCTAGATCCAGCCGTTAAACAGATGTCAGAGATACTGTTTACATGATTGCAGCTGCAGCAGCTCATAACAACAGAAATTAGATGATATCAAACATGGGCGGGGGCTTCCTGTTTTCTGATTGTAGTTTATCATCAGTTTTTGTTTGTTCTGTGTAGTGTTCACAATTATTTAATTTCACACTCAGATTTATGACACCACAGGAGTTGAAATACAATTCATTATTAGTTTCCCTATGTTTATTTCCCCTCACAAAAAAGTAGTATACTTAAAGTTTATTTTATTAAGGATACCTAGTAGAAGTATAGAAGAAGTATACTTTAGGTATACATCAAGCAGTATACTTCTGTGTACTTTAAAGTATACCATTTTAATACTTCTTGGGACTAAATTTGCCCACTTTTTAGTTCTTAATCTTCTGGTAAGTACATTAAAAGTGTACTGAAAGTATACTTGCTCATTTTTTGTTTAAAAGAAGCATACTAATAATATACTTGAATATATTTCTTTTTCATAAGGGTCGTGCTGATATATCTGACCGTGATCTTGGTTAAAAATGACAAAATGTTTCTTACTGGCTTTTTAACTAATTAATGTAAGCAGTTCAGAAATACTGCTTGGCACCATGTCCTGAGAAACAAACCAGGACTATATCAAGTGAAAAGTATGGGGAGAATGCAAACACACAGAGACACATGGGAGCTTTTTGCCTATAAACAGCCTTTACTACACACACATTTCCTGTGCCACACAATCCCCCTTTTCACCAGAACGCTGGGATAGGATGGAAAAAATTGGATTATGTGGTAGGCTACACCAAGTACATTTATTTAAATTTACAGGAAAGCTTTGACTACACAGCATAAGATCATGTTTCGACCTATTCAAACCTTGCAAACAGAAAACACTAAACAAAGACGATGATTGCACAACAGCTCTTTCGTTATTGAGACATGCAGGGACAAAGCTGTAGGTTGTTGTATGATAAGGTTTGTTGAAATTATCAGGTGATTTGCTGAAGGCTCTCCACTTTCAAGGTTAGTGCAGGTAGACAGGAGGTTTTTCTGGTCCTTTGAGCCTAAAAGTCTCACCCTTAGTGCAAGGCATCAATAATACAACCAGTTTAAAGCTTCTGGCTCATCTCATAGACCAAATACCAGTGGTCTGAAGACTGAATGTTTTCATGACGAGAGCTGTTCTGCACCTGAATCCCATTTCAGTATGTCTGGAGTAGTTAATCTCTCAGCTTTCTTAATTTGAAAAATGAGTGCCAGTGGTAGATATGAGCCATAATTCCAGTAGACATTTGAGTGATGTATCTGCTTTATATAACTAACAGCAGATAATCACCACATCCTAACCTTCACTTTATTCTGAATGACATGAAGTGCTTCAATATCTAGTATTTCATCTGACAGAAAAATAATCACAACGGTTTTAAATAGTGATTCATGATTTTAGTTCATTGTCAAGCAAAACTGCCAAACAAACTGGTTCAGGAATTGTTTTTCTTTATCCCGCCTAGGGAAAAACTGAATACATTTAGGTGTTTGATTATTGATTTTAAGAAATCAAAGTAGGCATTGGATGTTTATGACTTATGATATTAGCAACTCAATAGCAGATGTTTTCCAGCAAGGACCAGAAGGAACAAAGTTGACTGCATCACTATGGAAGTCTTCAAAATAAGCAATAGTGTTCTTTATTTCAAACTAAATAGTGGAAATCCATAACAATTCATTTTTGAGGTACAATATCGCACATATATACATAAAAACACAGTGCTACAACTTGAAACAGTTCAACCTGCTATATTATTCACAACAGTACAATGTATGATAAATCTACATCAGGTGAATGAAATTTTTAACTTACTATTCATATAAAATTTCAAGGACAAATATTTTGACTCATTTATATCAAAGAGGATGAAAGAGCCACGTGTGCCTTGCGTCTTCTGCCCGTCCCCTTGAAACTACCCATGTCTCCTAAAATAAGCCACTTTACAGATCTTTGAACATTTCACAAGGCCGATGATTTGTGGCCTGTACTATCGACGTAAATTGAATGACATTTTTTTGACCTCCATAATTACTACGCTAGTTAGACTGGGGAAGTAGGTTGGGGCACGTAATGTCACTCAGGAAAGCTGCATCTAATTAAACACTGGAAAAAGGATAATTACTACTTTTCAGGGAGTACAGTAGACCTCACCCATGTTTCACATTCCCTAAGTAGCAACAAGCACATCTGCCTTCAGTGCTGGACTCACAACTGTAAACCAACAATCAGTGTCACCTCAGGACCACTCCCTTCTAAAGCAGGAATCCACATGGTCATTTACAACAGTGTGGACCACCTTTGAAGGAGGACTCCAGTTTTTTTCTTTAAAGTTATGTTTTAGGTTAAATTTTCAGTTTAAGTTGTCTATTATTACAGTGTCTATCTGACTGGCCTTAAGTGTGCAGAGACAAATTAGCAACGCTAATACATCTGTACAGTTGAGCCTCTATGTCATATACCTGAAGGTGGCAAAGTACTGGGAGGTAGAAAATGTACAGAACAATTTGACTGGGTGAAAACTGACAGTTTTAAAGCACATGTATTTTAATTTTGCTGATAAATCAGCTTTTCCTTTTCTGGCTTTTATACCACTTTTGGTTTATGCATTCACAAATCATATCCGGCATTAACATCTTTATCAGCTTTGCGCTCCAATTAGCGGCAGCTTGCTACACAGCTTGCACAGTTCGAGCTATTTCTTTTGGTGGATTATATTGCATGCATGACCTCAAAACACAAGTCTCATTTAAATAGGTACAAAATACAACACACCAAAAAGATTAACGACTGAAAATCATACAACTAATATTAAAGAACTTCCCTGTTTATTTCACAAGAACACCACTTGATAGTAAATACGTTTATTTACATATATACAAGAACTGTGATGCAGTGTTGATGACTGTTCTTTAAGTAGCTTTAAGGCAAGACATAAGATATGGTGTGAATAAAAAACTGCTACATCACTAAAGAGGAACCAGCTCAGGTTTGTTTACCCTGCAAACTAACATGCTCATCTTGTGACACTCTTTACAGTAAAGATCTGAATGTTAGACACTTTCTGTAGGATCACTTAGACTTAAGTTCTGCCCAGTCTCTGCCCTGTCCCTCTTTTAAAAAACAGTTCGTACTGTATGTGCATTTATCATTATACATGTATTAATCTCACTAGCGTATATTTTCAATACAAAACAAGTCCTATTCACTTTGGTAAACCTCATGACTGATGCCTCAAGGAGTTAAAAAAAGAAAAGAAAACCTTTGTCCCTGAACATTGTTCTGATTCTGTTATCTAATTCTGTATATGAATGATGGGTATGATTGATATTAAAAACTAACCTTTAGGAGTAAGAGGAGTATGCTGACCATGAAAGCTGTTTGCTGTGTAAGAAAAGGTTCATTGTCACTCATTGCATTTAGCTTATTTGACTGCACCTGAATCTTACACCTATATTTCCATTGAAATAGAGAAAGATCACAAAATAGCTGTCAGAGAATCTTGTAAAAGCACAGATATTCAGCCACCTAAGCATACAAACAGTATGTGTTAACATCATCAAACAGGAAACAAACTGTAGCACAAACTCTTGGTCCAAAAATGTGATTAAGAAACAACTTTTCAAACACATAATACTAAATACTGAATCAGGAAATTAAACTGTAAATGAATGACACAGTCATGATGTCTGAAATTACTTTGTACTGTACATATTAAATAATAGAACTAGCTGACACAAGAACGTGATACACTACAAACTGGTAGTTCCATCTTCATAATAACAGCACTCAGAACTACACATAGGAGCAATGTGTGTCAACAGGGGGTTCACAGCTCACAGCCTACAGAAAGTGAATTCACTTTCACCATGAAGTTTATCGTTCTTGTTGGAGAGTCTAGAATACTAGACTGTGCTGATTTGTTGGATACTGGGGTTACAATAGGTTATGTCTCATGGAAGGGGGCAGGGAACATCCACAGGTAAGTAATGCTCCAAGCCCCGGCCAAATAATAATCCAAACCTTTTGACCCCACATTTGTGATCTGTGATCAGTCGTCCCCTCCCTGGAAGTATCACACAAAAAGCTCAGATCATCTTCTTTGGCTTGCGGCCCAGGTGGTAGTAGTAAGTCATGGTGACCGCCAGAAAGAGCACTCGACTGAGGAGCAGGAGCACGGCAGGGTTGGGCAGGGTGCCCATCTGCACTAAGGTGATGGATGTCACTGAAATCACAGAGCAACATTTAGTACTGCACACTGCACATGCTTTTTCTGGCTTTATTACTCTACATAAATTGAAAGTTAAAGGACAGGTTAACATTTATTCAACTGTCTTAATACTCACATACAAACACATACAAAGGTATATGCATCTCACACAAGACAGGTCCAATAAAATATTGGTCTAAATTTGTGCCTCAAAACGTAATAACAACCATAACATGTTAATGAAAACAGAATCTACTGAAATACACTGTATTAAACACAGTGTATACAGGTATTTAAGTATTAGACTTGAAATACTGTGGATCCAGCCTGAGACAAACGTATGAGTGTGACTCCACACACTGAACACAAGAGGGCAGTACCAACACATGCAAACACTGGCAAATTCTGACTAAATTGGAAGCTGTCAAAGTGGAATAGAAAGCAAGGTTCTGTGAAGCTCAGACAGCTATGGACAAAATTACATAACTGGCAATGTAGAATTGCAAGTTAGAAGAGTGTAATCACCTAGAAACTGTACAGCAAAGTAGCAGGCTTCACTGAGTAGAGTCCACTGGATGATGATCTTCTCAGCTGTGTACAGACCGTTCCACATGATGAGGGCCAAGCCTGGAAAAGGATGTGATAAAAGAGAATTTATCAGTTCAGGGACATGGGAAGGAAAACATGGAAAAAAAAGAAGCGTAGACGACTCCTACACATTCAACACTAACAAAACTACTATGAGAAGAATTTACTTGCAGCTGCATTCTGTCAGACCACGTACATGTGTGGGGATAATTGCGTTATTGATTGTGTTGAAGACTTTGATGTATTGATTCGGATAAAAGCCTGTGTCCATACATTTCACTCCTCATCATTTTTCCTGCTCATCCTCCTGTTTTTCATTCCCACCCCCCCACACACACAAACCAGTGAGGTTATGGAAACAAACAGAATTGGGCAGATAGGTGGGTGGGCTGATGGACTGTATCCTTGTCTTGTACGACATCACCTATTCTTCTTCACTAATCCCCACAGCCCTGCTGACATTTAAAATAAAGAAGCCAATCCTTTCTTGGCCTTATGAGACTGATGTCTGGCTCATTCATATCTCCCTCCACAGTTCCATTGGTTTAAGGTTTTATCGTTCCTTATTCAATGTAGTAGTCATACAGAAGGTTATTTTTGATTTGTACAGATTGTACATTGTTCAGATCATCATCATTATCAGTGTGATGTTATACTAGAGTACAGTATGTGCTGTAGTTTGTTCTTATGGAGTAAGGCAGAGTAAACAGATATTTTGTGATTCTATGTGTATTTTAGGTGAGGGTGCTAACATTCTCACATATGTTACAGCCCGATTTAGATCAGCATGAGACTTCCTTTGTTGAATATATGTCAAGCCTTTGCTCTAGCCTTTTGTTCTTTTCTATACCTCCTCTGGTTACTTTCTCATCAAGAATTGACTTGTGCGCTACGTGCCTCTCTGTCTTCAGAGAGCCACCAACAAACCCTGTAATCACTTAGTGAGTGACTCACCAACTTGTGTGACAGCCTGGTCTCAGACTAAGGGCATTAAGATAATCACTTGCATTGTCAGTACCATTTCTCTGTAAGAGGGGAGCAAAGCACAAATGCCATAATTACCTGGAATATTTATGAGCACTGATTGTCTCTGGTGGATAGTAATGCATGGATGAGCAAAAAATGAAACACACGTACACACTGTCCTGTCATCCCCCACACCATGTTCTCTCTGGATTTAGACCTTATATATGAGGCAACAGAAGTGACTAGAGCCACTGATGTGAGATTTATGGACAATTGGGTCTCTGTAGCCCTGTCATGTCCTCACAGTGAACTGTAGATACTGAACTGAACCAAATTATACAGCCTCTGTTCGTGGTCTAACATACTAAATTTGCAGTAGGAAGGAGGAAAGGTTTTTGTACTCTATCTGAATGCTTGTGCATGAATTATAATGAACGCAATAGAAGGCATTATCACAAAAGTCCATGTGCAGTACAGCAGTGTATATTTTTAGCTTACATATAAATAATTCCTAGAACATTGTGTGTCAGTGTCGTAGCAGTGCTGTGAATGTACTCCTTCAAGCATAGCAGCAGTACATTCACTATACTGCAGCCTTGCATGAAGAAGCATGAATAGCTTTATATATTTATTATCTGTGTCTTTCTTGGAGACTTACTAAGCAGTGCTCCTCCATATAGGCGAACTGAGATACTAGTTGTGGAGAGCTCCTCCTCAAAAACAACCTCATATAGCTGGTTGGGAAACACCAGAGCCTGTGTTAGAAAACAAAAGCACAATACAGCTCTGTCATATCCTTATAACAGCATTTGGTCTTTTCCAGAAAGCACTAGCAGTGGACCCAAAATGCAGCAGTACTGACACAGTCTTCCTGTTTGTAAGTTGCATTCCTTGAACACTGAGGATATTCAGTATTTAGGTGGTACTTCTGACTAAAACAGCGATTTCTCCACACAAATCTACAGTGGCTCACTGCTGGGTGTACATATTCCATTCCCTAATAAATAATGTTTTAGTTATTAATATGAAAGATTATAAATATCTCTAAACTCTAGTGTGCACTTACCATCAGGGCCATAACTGTGAAACCAACTGCTGAGAGGAGTATCCACACCCTGAACAGAGAGACATTACATGGCATACTGTATCCATCCTGTAAATAATATTGACTGTACATTTGTTTTCTAAGCGTTTACAAGATGTTGAACGTTGATGCAAGTGATACACAGATGTTAACTATGAACTGTACAGAGCTCTTAAAATCTCACCTCAGCCCAATTGGCTCTCGCACTGCAAACTTCATCTCATTTCCAAGCATCTGACTGATCTGTGAGGGAACAAGGCAAGACAAAAGTAAAAGGAAATGAGTTATGAGAAGGGAAATGTAACAGCAATCATATTATCTTAACACATCTATTCCAACAGCCTTCAACAAAGCACCACATAAATAACAAAGGCTCTTCCATTGAGGTGTTTATGATGTTGCCAACACATCGGCAGCAAGTTACTGGAAAGAAGCACATTAAATAAAAGAAAAGCAGCTGAGTGTGATAGAAGGACCCATTAAGATGCTAATTACAGCCTGTAAATGTCTTCACCTCCTTAATCAAACCCCATAGATTAACAGGGTATGTCATAACAACATTCTGCAGTGAATAATGGATTAATAACCAAGGACCAAGTCTTTGCCACAAGAAAAAAACATATTACAAATGGATTTAATCTTAAAAATATGAGAATCATGCAATACTTTCTAAGCCTGAAAGCCTGAAGCAGTTGGATTCTAACAAACTGAAAGCAATGCCATGCTGTCTCTTAGTGAATAACTGTTTATTTCAGTTCAATTCAAAAAAGATGAGTTAATATTTCATAAAATGTCGTACAGGATAAATGTTTTCAAAAGAAACACCCAAGCCTTTCCCTACTAATATCTTTTAGGATAAACATCTCTCATCACTGATGACAGTAGATGCTGGAATACTAATAATGCAAGCAACTAACAAAACACAACTTTAAACCATCCAAATGGATTCCTTAGCCCCATTTCTGTTCAGTCTCATATTGCACAGTATGCTAAATGTCTAACATCTGTAACTGTGTAAGGCCTGGTATAAAGTAAAAACAATACATCAAAGAAAATGCATCTGCGACACATTTGATTAATCATTTAAGTCACGAGCAAAAATGTAAAACGTTTGCTCATTTCAGCTTTAAAAATTAAGAATTTTATATAATTGCCAATACTAAACAAGCAATTTGTAAACATCAACTTGAAAAAACATGATGATATGATTAGACCACAGTTATTTAAAAAATAACTACAAGATTATCAGACACTGAATATAACTGTTACAGCACATAAAAGAACATATTCACAATAGAAGAGAAAATGTATCAAATGTTAAAATGGT
This sequence comes from Helostoma temminkii, assembly GCA_900302695.1. Classification (NCBI taxonomy): domain Eukaryota; kingdom Metazoa; phylum Chordata; class Actinopteri; order Anabantiformes; family Helostomatidae; genus Helostoma; species Helostoma temminkii. The sequence continues at coordinate 12,288 of OMLM01000822.1, read as the reverse complement.
ACATTGTACCAGTTCAAAGATAAAAAAGTTAGTAAAAAGGTTAGATACATCAATCTGTGAAAAGCTGGCTCTACAAATTTTAGATTTCAGAATAATGGTACCCCATGTAAAAAAGACTTATATATAATATAATATATTATCACCACCAGTACAAACTATCATCAAAAGATTCTAAGAGTCTGATAGCAGTACTGGATTCTTGTGATCTTCGGGTCCTCATACGGCACTGTGTTTAAAAAAAAAAAAAAGGCATGACATGAGAAGCCAAATATGAACATTATCCAGAAACACTGCCGCCATCTCTGGGTCGAAACGCATTTACAATGGTCTGTGGCAAAGCAGAAAAATGTCTGTGCTCAGATGCATCAAAATTGGACATTGTTTTTGGAAACTATGGATGTTGCAGCCTCCGGACTAAAGAGGATAGGGATCCTACAGCTTAGTTATGAGGGCTCAGTTCAAAAGTCTGCATTTCCGATGCATCAGGATGTATCAGTACCTATAGAATGGGCACTTCCATAAAATCACCTTCAATGCTCCAGGTTTTAGAGCAGCATATGCTCCTATCCAAATTACGTCTTTTTCATACATATCCAGATGTCCAGGTGCTGAACTGGCATGCCTGCAGTAAAGACCTTTCACCAATTGACAATATTTGGTGCATCTAGAAATGCAAGATCCATGACTGTTGAGTAGTTAGAAGCCAATATCAGGCACAGATGTGACAACATTCCTCTCCCAGAAGACTAGACAAAGACTAAGAACAGCGAGGTGAACTAATTGTCACACAGATCAAAATGGAAAAAATAAACCGAGTTTTCTGCCTGAATAGACAGTAACCAACAGAGAAATTACCATCATTGGCTGGCTGAGAGTTTGAACTCCCTTCAACGAAAGCCTTCAGGTCCTATCAAAATTATCCAACATCAATGATTTCTCTTCATCATTAAACAACCTTCCCTCAAAAACGGTTCTTGTGTTGCGGTCAGACATAGCATCACTGAAACTACAAATACATTGAAGCATGAAAACCACTCAGCCAGGGAATATGAGTCATTTTTCTGGCTAGCAGTGTTTACAGGGAACTCACTACCATTTGAAAAGCAGTTTTCTGCTTGATGAGTTTGTGAAATATCAGAGTGAATGAAATAAAATTATTCATGTCATATACTAGAAAGATCAGGACAAGTCATGACAAGGGTTTACAAGGGTTTTGGCTTTCATCATCTCTTATCATGTAACTATTAGTAAGCTTTTTTTTAAAAAACTGTATTCCATCTCCTGTAGTTGCTTCATCAAATCATGATCTGAGAAATATACTCATGCATATAAGAGATTAAAAGGTCTAAAATATTATGTCACAAGCAATATGTATATAAAAAGAAATATCAAAACTATGTATTTTATTTTACACACAAAAAACTTTCTATAGCTTTCATTCATTTTGTATTGTTAATGATGCTACTCATGTACATCACATATATCACTCCAGTTATTCCAGCAAGTATGTAGTCACAGCAAAATATGGATGTGTGCACGTTTGTGTGAACACTTGAAGCATAGTTTCGAGCACACATGCAAAAAAGAGTGACGCCAACAAACCACAAAGCATGTCTTTGTACAACTTGCATCTTATGACACCAAAAGAAGAAAAGAGGAAGACGGGAAAAAATGTATGCATTTTAATTAAAATTGAGAAAAAAAGAATCTGTGTTACTGACTTGTTTTGGTTCCTAAAGATTTCCTCTCGGCCATGGCAGCCACTATCTTTGATCTCAGAAGAAAACCCTTGAAAGTCAACCCCTAAAAAGCTTAAAGATTAAAGCCATTACATGGCGTGCACTGTGGCTGAAGTGCATGTACATGAATTGACTGTGCCAGCTATGGTCACATGACCAGGTGAAACCAGTCTTCCTTTGCTGTGGTTTTAAGGGCCATTTTGACAGGAACACATAAATATTCATAATTGGCATGAGAAATAAAGGGAACTGAGTATCAACTGAAGGCACGGGCCTGACTTGGGTTAGAATACAGCGGAAGGGAGAAATAGGAAAAGGAAGAACTATACAATACTGTTTGTGAAGAGAGAAGCTTGATCACAGCTGCTATGGCCTGACTATTAATCAGTGACTCAGTGAGCTAAACTGAGTAAACAAAGGGTAACTTTTAGTATTATTTTTGGATGCCAGAGAGCCTGAGCAGCAGTGGATAGTTAGTAAAGTGGTAGCCTGTCGACTCTAGGGTCAAAGCGTTCCTGGACAAGACGGTGAACTCACGAACTGTCCAAAGAAAGAAGCCACAAGCGAGTACAGTCTGGGTTCCAGTGCACAGCCCGATGAAACATGGAGAGTGTTGCATCAGGAGGGGCATACAGTGCAAAAACCAGTGCAAAATACACGTGGTGATCCCCATTAGATTAGCTAAAAACAAACAGACTGTTATCCACCAAACTGAAATTTGTAACTTCTGTATGCATGCTACTCATATGATGGATGCAAGATGGGAAAAATAAGTAATGTTGGAATTTAATGTGAAATTTTCTGTTATTCACTGTTCTCAAGCTGGCTTAGCTCAGCAGGCTAGCTGTACTGTACAGACGCACGTTCAGCGTCTTCACAGTGGCCTCAAATCCAGCCTTACTTACAGTGTTAAAGAGGTGTGTGTCATTCCTTATAAACTCAGGTATCATCTGAGTAATTTCCTGGTGGTGTTTTAATTGCAGTGATAATAACAAAAGCTCATCCTCCTCTGCAACTTCTTTGTTTGTGGAAATAACTGTCTTTGTCCACTGCAGGTTTCAGGTTTTTTTTTCAGGTTTGCTCTTTTTTTTTTTTTTTTTTTAAACACCAGCTGCAATTTTAACTTTGAGATTTGAAGATGTTCTGTTCTATCTTGCAGTACTGATTTTGAAATTACCAACTATTTATTGCTTTGATGGATGCTGTCACTTTAAGGAGATAGCGATTGTCATTTCATCTGTCTCAGTGTTAATTCTGTGGGAAATAAATATATAACATAACCTTGTGGCATGTTTTATTTATAAATCCTGACCTCACACTGCCAGAGCTTGGTTGCTGCAACATGACGTTAATATTAAAGTACTGTACTAGTAGGTTAAATATGCTGTCAGTAACACAACATGCAAGAAGGGTAATATCTCTTGGCACGCAAAGACTCACTGGAATATGAGTAATAGGAACTGTATTCTTATCTCTAAGCAAAAAAAAGCAGGAAGAGAGAGTCAGTGGACTACAGGAGCACTTCCCTCCTTTGTTTACAGGGACCTCGGGGATAAAGTCAACTGTTTCTCCTCCTAACCTCCACTTATTTTGCAGCTAGACTTAAATTTTGATCCCTTGGGACTCTCTATCACAAACCCTTTTGTCAAGAATAAGTGGAACAACTCAAGAGTAGCAACACAATGCAAGAGGGGCAAGGGAACAATTACATTTTAAGAGCAACAATCTAATTTCTAAATTAGGTTCAATGTCATAGTTAAGTAGGGAAACCTATTCAAAACAGCACCTACAATTAGACCACATTAGCCAAATTAGTGTGTTACTGTGCTTTTCACAGAGAGATAATGAATCACTTTTCCCTTTTTTGTGTACAGTCAAGTGTCTAATCACAAGAATGTTCACATCACAGTACAGGTGTGGATGTTGCATCAAGCGTAGCTCTTTATCAGTGTTTGGTCTTGTCTGAATCAGAATGCTCTGGAAAGGAACCTGTATGGCAGATGTCTAGGTTAGCCTCCTTGCTAAAACATTGAGAGAGAAAACAAACACTTAGGAGGGCTGAGAAAAGGGGGCAGACATCACAATCCATCAGCCACCACCGTATGCCTGCTTCCTTCTGTTCTGTTCCCTTCTCCCACTTGCTTGATTAATATTTCAGCGAGGAACAGCGTGCTCTGCCTATGCTCATTCTAATGCAATCTGATAAAGAAAAAACAGGACTGAAATCTTGATATTTGAGCCCTGTGAAATGAAAGAAGAAATTATTATCAGGCTGCAACTGTGGAGCTCAACATGCATGAATATGAGAAGATGGCAAGTGTTCATTGTCTGTTTGTGTGAACCAGAATATGTGCTGTTGTGTGTTTTGGTACATACATAACTGTGAAATGTCCACATACATGTTCAAATACATGTGAGGGAAGAATATAACACATAACATGCAAGTGGCAGGGAATTTTTTTGGGGATCCGGTCATATCTCAGTGGAGCTGCAGAAGCTCAAGGGACTACATAATCTAGAATCAGTGAAGCATAAGGAGCAAATGCAAATGGGTCACTATAAATGTGGTGATCAATTAGGTGCCCATTGAATGTTTTAAAAGCAATCCATAATCCTGCACTTTGAGCCACTTGCCTGATAGTTTAACACATGCACTCACATGATTTCAAATGAGTTATAAATATATTACTTGGTTGATAACCATTTATTTATGCCCTTTGGGAAACTCAGGTGCCACAGCAGCATAGCAAAATTACAGCAAAACTCAAAAACACTGGAAAGCATTACAAAAACACAGAATAGAATAACAATAATGACGATATGTAATTTGTTGCTCTGATACACTAATAAGTTGCCATTCTAGTCCAATACTGTGTACAAATGATTGGAATATGTAAAGTACTCTGACCTTTGAGCGGTGCACTTCACCATCATCATCCTCACCGCCGACTCCCAGGATCTTCCGGCTTTTCAGGCGGCTTATCAAGTCTGTCTGACTGTGTTTCTTCATCAGAGGAGGATGAGGTTTCGACGTCATGGTGCACGCACCTGAGAAACAAATAGAAAGAGAGATACCCAGTTAAGGAAGTTGGTAACACAAGCACTGTGTGAATGGTATAACCATAACCTGGATGAGAATCTTCATTCATTTAGCTACACATTTTGTGTGAAAGGGAGTATTGTTGGAGGGATATATTAATTAATTTAAATGAAAGAGAAAGAAAATTTAAAAAAAGAAAAAGAATAAGATGCTAATTTTGAGTTTTCAGCCAAGTAAAAAACTATGGATTGTCTAATTACACCTAAAGTAAGCCAGTGAACTTTGTTAGCTTTTATGTGATAGAAAAACCCTGAGATTCTAGAGAAAAGATGCTTATGCTTAATAAATCATACATTTTTAAAAAAAAACTTTAACAATAAAGCCTCAATTGAAGTTTTCTCTTGCATCAGTTTTAGTGGTTCAAATCCTCCAGCATTACTTTGAGTACACAAAACTGGAAAAGATAAACAAAACATTTAAGTACCATGTACTAGTAAAGCATTTCATTTGTATTTTTCTGTCTATGGTGGCTGTGATATTGTGCAATAGACCAATTGATCAGTGTTAATGAGTAGTGCCTGTGGATTCGGAGAGGACAGCCAATAGTCAAATCAAAAAAGATCATCAATGACATAAAACACCCCTACTGTGGTTCAACGGGAGGCAAAAAGGCATGCACACACACACACACACACAAAGTAAACATAGGCTGTGTACAACCAGCTGCCTAATCGAAAATCAGTTATTGAATAAAGTTATTAAATAATTCACACATTCAGACCACGTGGAGCTGCAACAGGACAAAGTTCTGAGT
>OMLM01000821.1:0-16526 GCA_900302695.1 Helostoma temminkii | reverse complement strand
GTAAATCATTAAGGCTACTCTACTAAATATAGTGCTTGTTATCCAGGCTTTATTCTGCTACTCTGTGATGAAATTAAGGATAAAATCGGCAAGAGAAAAGTGCGTTTTCTCCATGCAGTGTGAAGAATGGGCGTGAAGATGTGATTTACAGACATGGCTGTCAGATTATTGGCTCCAGCTGTGGAGATGTAGAGACCATGTGTTTTCTCTTGTATAGCTCGTTGCAGCACAGCACGGTGTAGTGCTGTGTTTTGTCCTACGGTGAGGTTGAGAGGGTCAGGACATGAGCAGTTTCCCTCTCTGCTTACGGGCAAGAAAGCTACACATCAGTGCGAGGCCTATTTTATGTCCAGTTTTCTTTTCTTGTTCCATCCTTCCTCCTCATTCACCCATTTCAGCTCAATTAATCTAAGAGTCTAAGTGACCCTGAGAGAAGTCAATGTGCATTACTCCCATTATTTATCAGCATTACCACTGCTAAAGACCCTCACACCTTTCTCCAATTCCAGACTATGTCCCCCGCTCTCCCTTCCTCTCTGCCTACATTCCCACGTCTCACTTTGGTCATCAAGTTTCTCCGCAGGTCTCATGGTACATGATGTAATTAGATTCCTTGTTGTGTTATTTACTGCTTTTGTCAAAGGTTGTTGTTGACATTTTAACTTGAGCTGTAAATTAAATGTGAGGGTGAGCTACCATTCACATGCACATGCGCCTGCATTCAGTTTCACACACATACAGTTCCTTGAACTTACACACCCACGCAAGTAATGAGCGGGGTCATTGTAAACAGTAACATTATAATTGGTACTCACAATAACAGATAATGTTAATATAATTTTAAGACCTTGACACGGACAAAAGCTTATGCATATTGTCAGAAGTAGAAGAAATTTGAATGACTTATATACAGTGAGAAACAATTCCATGATTCAGTAGGTCAAATGTGTGGCCCACATATTCAGAGCTTTGCTGTTCAGTCTGTACTCCGGAGGGTCTGAAGAGTCCTGACCCAATACAAAGTCTCGGTCGAGCATTTGTAGCATTTGTAGGACCTCACCACCAGCTCTAAGGACTCAGCAACAGCTATAGAAGACTAGCATGGCAACAAACACGGCTGCATGATCACAAATGACTACTTAAGGAGAAAAAAGAAACCATTTTAAAATTAGAAATGTCACCATGCAGTTGAAATCAACAAATGGAGAAGTTTATGGAACCGTGCATCTATCCCTCAAATCTACTCGTTTGAAAATTTCGCAAGATGGCACTGAAATTAATGAGGTGCTCTACCATTTCCCAGTTTCAGCTGGTCTACCTCAAGTATTAATAAAACTGTCATTATTAAAAATCCCTCTCACGGTGGATGGAATTTATTTCGTTGTTTATTGGTTAGTTTCCATGTGTTATGCCTCCTGTTTTATACAGCAGCATGAGAATGCAGGCTAGATATGGAGATGTCCGTGAAGCAGTCATTGTGTCAGTGTAATAATGGTGCATTTGAGTTATGTGTCTGGGGAGCACAGGATGGCGGACCCACCATTATCTCCACTCCCCACCATCTGTGCCACATCGCACTGTTGGTAGCTCTGCAGCGCCTCTCTTTCTCATTCTGTTCCATGCTCAAACACATGTTGCTTCATTTTGTGGGACAAACTATTCATAGTTTGATTGGGATGATATTAAACTGCCTGCGGCTACACAAACCATTCAGAACCTGTCTATATAATTTTTCAATAAGGTAAAAATTGATCTACTCCTATATTTAGGTTTAAGCTTCACTGTGTGTGGGGAAAAGCTCTGAAGGAGTTTTATTAATTTATTTATTTTGCTCAGACTAGATCTAGATTTTCTCTAAACAAGTTATGGTGTTTGTTCAAAAGACTCACAGCTGATGGATGTTGCTGTTGAAATCGAATATGAATGTGTTAAATCAGCAATAATTCTTTTCCTGTCATTATTAATTCTAGATTTGTTTTGGCAAATACATTTGTTTTTTGGATTGATGCCCAAGTACTGTGTCATGAAGCGTTCATTATTCAAAACTGCAACTGAAACTAGGGCACTTCTGTTGGAGACTGAGCAAGAGAACTAATGCTGAAAGGTTTTAGAAAGCCCTTTCATGTCTCGTTTATGTTAAGGGGGCTTTTTCTGATTACCATTGGAGTGCAAGAAAGAGTATTTTAGCAGCTAATTCAATTGCCATGGATGTCAGGGTATATTTTGAGTATGTCCCATTCAAGCCACAGAAAAGGGAAAACTCTGCAGTGTTTATGTCATAGTTAAAATTCCTTTGGCAAGAAAATGAGTGATTCGCCTTGCACAAAACAGATGCTGTATATAAATTATGTACTAAAGCCATTAGAAAATAATTTCCTGAATGGATGCAACACAACATTTGTGTGATGTGGTGCATAAGAAGAGATGATTTTTTTTCCATGGATGTATTTTAAATAGTTAAACACCTGATAACTTCCAGCAAAACAATTTTTTATTAACTTTTTGCATTTCATGCTCCTCAGCCCATGTTACTTTGTGTGAAGTCTTTGGTGTTTGTTGGTCCTAACATGCTCTGCATTTCTGATCATGTTTCAAAGGTGCTGATTGAACTCGGGATTCTCATCTTGACTGATGTTGTATAATTGGGCTGGGTATCTGTTGTTAGTGTCTGATGAAAGATCTCCTCTCATCCACAGCTGGTCTGCTACCTTTGATGGCACATGTTTTAATCTTCACTGTGCATCCCTAAAACTCATTTTAAAGCTGAGATTTACTGATGAGGCAACACAAAGCTGTTTTAAAAGAGGCTTCCTATTTCATACTGCTATCGTTTGGGTGAAATAAACTTTTAAATCTCAACTGATTCCCTGATTGAGAAGAGACGATGAAAGCTTGTGAAAGCTGAATGTTGATTTGTGTGGGCAGGTAACTCTGGAGAGGTCAAATGAGTCTAATATCCTCTGACAGCTGGAGATGCATTTTCTTCTTTAAGACAGCTAGTGTCAGCATTATTCTGGCCACATGATGGGGACTAATAATTAAACCCAAGAAAAATGTCACTGGGACAGACAGGTTACATCCTGTGATGACCTTTACTCATCCAGGTAACAAACAGAGTTTAATCAGAAGAATAAAAAGCTGGGGGCTTAATGAGGAATAGAGTGTGGCTGTCCATCACAGGTGAATGTTCAGTGATTCAAATAGGTCCAGCATTGTGCTCATTAATAGCTGTTTCCAGAGCTGGAAAAATAACAAATTTATAGGTGGGATGAATAATATGTTCTCCCCCTTTTTATGCCAGAGCCACAACAGAAAATTTGCCACAAAAATGACTGTGATTTGTTGTATTTAAGTCCAAGATAGGAAATGAGCAGCAATATTGTGGTAGTTGTACGAATGAAGGGCAATGTTCATGTCACAGGATCATGGTTGGGGTAGATGGTGTCCAGTGGAGTTAGATTTGGGCAACAAAACACTTTAGCTGTCAAGGTCAGGGAAAGATTGGGATTTTAGGCAAATAATCATGTTGTGTTTAGAGTTGCAGTAAAATTTTTCAAGAGACACTTGAGAGAAAATATTTTGGTCTGCGGTATGGACCATTAGACCGCCACAACAGGGCACTGCCTTGGGAACTACCAACAGCTCTTCAGTTACAAAAACTGGCCATCGTCCAGATTGCATCTCTTCATGTCAAATTCATAAGGTATCTGTCTGCACTTCAGTCTCTTACTGTGTATACAGAGTTTAAAATGTCTAAGAAATCCAGTTTTACTGTCAGCATAAAAATGTAGTGTGTACTTCTCACAGTATCCTACTTGAGTAACAGAAAAACACGCACTTCAGTAATTTCAGACTAAACTGTAATGATATTAATAAAAAAAAAAAAATTAGCCAAGAAAAAGTCCCATGTCTTTGATGGAGTTTTCCTCCTTCTAACCTTAACCAAACCCTGCGAATACCTAGACATAAGCAATAACTTTGGAAGTGGAGGAAGAAATGTGTATGCACATGCCTGATGCAATGCTTTTTTATTTCAACAAGAAAGTATAAAAAATCATTGTCATATTTTCGTAGACAGATGTCAAACTGCCGTCTGATGTCAGACCTTTTATATACCCATCCATCCGTGATGACTTCCTCCCTAAGGCATTTAAAAATGTCATTCCACTTCCTGTTTATCTTCTAAGAATATCGCTATTTTCTAATTAATTTTAAAAAGGAACCATCTGTATTGATCCTACTGTTGCTTCTTCTGTGGTAAAACATGTTTGTAAGCTAGTAAAATATCTATTTCATTTTAAAAAATGACATCACCATCTACTTACAATTGCAATCCCGTCGTCCAACATACTTCTACCGAACCCCATCAGAACTACAACCTTAACTGACTCAAATCATTCAATAAGTGTACTTACAGATTATTCTACAGACATGTTCTGAGCACCTGTTATATGTTATGGCTCCTTTTTGATGTTGTGAGACGCTTGGATGTTGTCACATGGGAAGCTGTGTGTGAAGGTCTTAAATACTTTATTTTCTCATGCATTTCATTGTGTGGATGCATCAGAGGTTTGTTTAGACATTTGGTGAAATGCTAGCCAGAGCCTTTTGGTTCAGTGATGCATGAAAGTGAACATCCATCTTCAGTAATCAAAAGCATTATGTGATGGCAATATCATACATACATTATAAACACCCTGGCTGCATGTGGACATTAGAATACCACATTGAGTTTTGCTATTCAGAGAGGGGAACTCTTTCAGGCTTTCTCAATGCTTTGGACAACATATAGTTCATTGAAATCGCTGCTATATTCTTTTTTTTTCAAAATCATCATCATCCTCACCACACACACCGCTGCCTGTTCTTTTCAAAGACCTAAAGAAATTGACTGTGTGCAACCCCAGGTCTTACTTTGAAGACCCACACACACAAATTAATGAAAGCCAGGAAATGAAAAGTGAAAAACCTGTGATACATTTGTTCACATTAGCAGTTTGATCCAAGAATAAATAGCCTGCTGTGTATGGCTAGGAGAGCATTATGTGATGTAACAAGCCTATTTGTGAAATCACAAGTGTAGAAGTGAGAGAGAGTCAGAGGAGGGGTTGCAGCATTAAAGTGCACAGCAAGAAATCACTCAACCTTCGTGAAAAAGTCTCCAGGCAGCCAACTCAGCTGACTGGAGAGAAATACCACCTCCATTAAAGCCCTCTGAACACCTGTGTGGATTTCTTAAATTGAAATTGTCCAACTCTGCAGAGTGAAAGAGCAGCTGGGGGAGGGGTAAAGTCACACAGACAGATGCCAAGTAAAAGGTGGGAAGCAGAAGAGAGAGATGGACAGTGCAGCCAACAAGAAGTGAGAGCAAAACAGAGAAATGTCTACATGTGCTTCCTGTGATTATACTGCTATTATTTAAATGTCAGTATATGTCCGTCTGTGTGTCAGTCTTTAAATGAGTAAACTCGTGTGGACGATGTGATAATGTCATCTTTATTTCTGTTATCACACAAAAAAAACTACTCTAAATGTGTAACCACTTTTTCATTAAACCGTCCATTCAAGTATAACCTGCATTACAGTGTTTAATATCTGTGTGTGTGCCTGCGCATGTGTATTAGAAAGTGAGAGAGGGCGAGATCACTCTGTTTCAGTCCTTCTGTTGATGCACACAGAACAAGGTTAATTACTTTTCTGACCTTCTCCAGAAGCTTAAAGAAATATTCCAATCAGAGCCTGAATAGATAGCACAACCATAAATGCTGAGTCAATGGCTCAACAGTGAAATGAAACACTGCTGAGTTGTGATCTGAAAGTGTTACCTTCACCATTAATTATCAGATGTTTCAATAAAAATTGCCCACATCACCAACTTAAAGTCATGGAGGTAAACTGGTTGCTTCTTTTGCACCTGCAGCTGCTCGGTTACTTAAGTATTTATGTGAAGCATCAATTTTTTAACACTTTGCATTTATAGAAATACTTTAGAAGTTTTTAGATAGACTGTAATTATGTAAACTAAACCTTTTGGGCCATTTTCTATTTGTCACTTATAGACTCCACAATGGGACAACTCCCACTGCTTAAAATTGGCACACTAATACAAAATTGAATGGGGAGTGTCTTAGGCTGGGTCTCATTGCTGCCCAATCTCCTTTTGGTGTCGTATAGCTACAAATAGGACCCCATGTTCCTCTGCAGGTATGACCATTCATTTTCATGACAGGTTCGTAACACCTGAAAAAGAGGGAGCCGGTCATATCAGAATTTAGCTACAAATTCCTGTTGGCCTCTTCAAGTCAAAAGTAGGAAATTATATGTGTCTAAAAATCTTATATGTATTTGTATACTGATTTTATGTTTGAAGAAAGTTTTACTATTATTATTATTATAGTTTTTTTTAAGAATAAACAAAATGAAATCATACTTTTGTTTGAAATTATTACTGAAGCCCCAGGCAGAACCAGGTAATTTGGCTAGAATAATATGCTTATAAACATACGATAGACAGTCTGTGTTTCTGGGGCACTACATCATCATACTTTTAAAACCTGAGGACAGTAGTCTTCCCCCGGTCGTCTAAGATCCTTTGATCAAAAGCACATAACATGAGGGATATATTCCACTTTTTACAGTATACCGTGTTCTCTGTGAGGTGTAAGTCCATTTTCCTGCTGCTGTAGCCTTATGAATGTGTATTTTTCAAATCAAAAGCACATGAAAGTCAACTGAAAAAATGAACCGACAAACCTCAAGAGAAACACAAGTGTGAATGCGATTGTTTTCCCATTTCACAAACATGAGTGTAAACAGAAATAAATGCATTGCCAGCGTGTAATCAGCAGTGTCACCCACTATATAATACTTAAAATACTTTAACCATCCATCCATCCATTTTCTGAACCATTTAGTCCCCGTAGGGGTCACAGCTGTGCTAGAGCCTATCCCAGCCGGCATACGGGCGAGAGGCGCGGTACACCCTGGATAAGTCGCCAGTCTATCGCAGGGCCACATATAGAAAAAAAAAAACATTCACACTCTCACTCACACCTACGGGCAATTTAGAGTCCCCAGTTAACCTGACTGCATGTCAGGAGGAAGCCGGAGTACCTGGAGAGAACCCACACAAACACAGGGAGAACATGCAAACTGAGGCAACAGTGCTAACCACTGCACCACTGTGCTGCTACTTAAACCATATGTTCTCTAACTAATAATGCAAACAGCTAAATTTTATTTAGATTTAAGGTGAAATGCAACATTCAAATGTGTTACCTCATTTAGGACCAGACTTAAGTAAAGACTGGAAGTTGTGTGTGCAGTGATCATAGTTTTTCTGTGACAAATGTTGTACAGTAATGAATATTTGTACTTTAAAAGAGGAAGGGAATTCTTCTCGAAATGGGATTTTTGAACTGGATGATACAAAGTAAATGCAAATAGTTTTTGTAGCTATTACTTCCTGAACTCACAGAAACATATTCATACATCATACATTTTTGGTATAGTAAGTCTTGAATACACTGGAATCAGACTAGAAAATATTCATCATCATTTAATTAGTACTTCCAAACTTCTAAAACATGGTCGACAGAATAGAGATACACTTCTGTATTTAAACTGGATGGTTCTTTGGTTAAAACAACGTGATTCCTCTGGGCTGTTAGACAACCGAAAATTATGTACACAGTTAATTTCACTCACCATTATAGGAATAACAGTGTCACAGCCAACAGCACTTTAGGCTATTAAATCTAATGTAAGGCAGATAGTGGCCTTGCTTGATGAGCAGCTTTTATCATTTCCGTACGTCTGAAACTTGTCTGAAAAGCCCCTTTTGAATAGAACTGTATTATGTGAATGAATATGATCACACCATCCATACATCCATTCCAGGTCCGTAATACTGTCAGTGTGTCTCACAGTGGCACCCATTGTCACACTGTTTGATAAGCATTTATCTGTCTTCCTGGCTGATCTGCACTGGCAGCCATCTTCCATCTCTCCAAGCTCAATTACATCTCCAGAATAAACAAACCCGCCACAATTAAAAGAGATATGAGGGTTGACAAAATAATCAACATCGGGCCAGTGTGACTCCAGTGGGTGGGAGAGGTGACTGTGTGCAGTAAGCAAAATATGAATAAACAAATAATTATTCGGGTGGTTGAGCAACGAATATATTAATTGGGTGTACAGAAGAAAACCATCAAGAACATAATCTTCACAGCTACAATTTTCCCTCTCCAAACATACAAATCGTGTAGAAATATAAATAAAAACACTCAGCAAACTCAACTCTTTTATTAACTTTTCTTTCATGATAAAGCAAAGTAATAGTCACTATTTAGTGGAAATTGGAGACAGTCTCAGTGGTCTAGTCTTTAGTTCAGAGCATGTGGGGATTTTTGCTGCTGAAGGTGTCTCTTGATTTAGAAGTCAAGCCCAAGGATACAGTCAAGAGAAGATGGTAGGCACTGGCTTTGAAATGTCACTGATTTGCCTCAAATTGCTTCAGGCTTTGTATAATAATCATAATACTCACTAGTGGATTTTTTTTCTTTTTTCAAACATACAAATCTTCAGTGATTAATTATAATATGTGTTGTGTAGAAAAGCAGGTCAGGTTAAAATGCTTATGCCTTTCTAAATGCTAATATATATGCATATCAGAATTTTATTTCAGCCTCATAAAGGAGATCATGTTCCACAATTGGCAAACTATTACATGTACACACAAACATACACTGGTACTCTGTTGTGGCCTACTGAGACTAAAGCTGGATATTTATCTGTGTTACCCAGAGGTGAGAGTCAATGGGGGGGCAGCTTTTAGCAGCTGCATGTGTAAGTGTCATGCAGTCCCTCTGTTGCATCTGAGTAAAAGCACTGAAGAGAAATTGAGGGTGCAACCACTTTGGCTATTATGGAGGAAACATGCTGCTGGTTATCACAATGAGGTCAAAAAAAAAAACCATAGACTCGCAAACAAATTTCATATACACAAAATGGACCATGTATTCTAATAGGTTGCAAAATCATAGAAAATTCAGCCAAGCATGTATTTTGACACGTGCATTTTACAGCTGGGATAATCTTTTTTATATTCAAAATTAGTCAAACGACTACATTTAAGGTGATACATGTTGCAAGGACCCCCACAGAGGACTGTCATCCTGCTCCTACATCCTACTGCAGTTACCCATCAGTTCTATAGAGCATTGTTGTATGTTTCAGCTTTTATAGCTACCTACTGCTTCTTACCATCATCATCATCAGTACAAGGTGAAAAACTGAACAACTTGCACATGAAAAACGCCCAGTTTGCACTTTTGCCTTCTCTTCTTCTTTTGACTTTGTCAGTGTTGGTTGAGACCAGAATGAAAGCACAGATAGTGGGTAAGTTGAACCTACATTTACCAGGTGGTCAGGCAGTCTCTCTGTCTCTCACCACCGTCAGACCTATCCAGTTCTTGATAATGTGACAGTGGTTAGTCGATTAGCATCATCTGTGTTACCTCCAGGTAAGTGGAGGTATCACTGCAAGGCTAAGCCTTCGCCTCATCTGACTCTTTCCACGGTGCTGATTTCCCCTGCTGGATGTGTTGCAGTTTCATAGTACATACACAGACACCCACAAGCCACAGACTTACACACAGAAAGAGACCAATACGATAGCAAAACAGCCCTCAAGATAAAGTTCGAACAGCATTTCTTGTGTTGATAAAGAGAAAATGCAGGGCTGATTATGATTACCACAGACTGTCCCCCTTGTAAAAAAGCCAATCCCTCAGGCAGAAGGCAAAGATCTTCATATAATGATCAACGCCACAGATTAAACTCCAAAGCGCCCTGTACTTCCTGACACTTTCATTTCAAAGTTTATAGCATAGCCAGAAGAAGAGGCAGTGTACCCCATGCCTGCCTTGGGATCTTTCAGCAAGAATAAGACATCCATGTTGCTTTGCTATCTCCTTGTTAACAATGCAGTGTGTGAGAACAGCAGTGCAGAGTGCAAATCTCTTTCATATTCCAATAAAATAGGCAAATGCAATGTAGTCATTAGCTACCCGCAGGAGGCTAAAATCAAGCATCAGAATGGGTTCAAAACTCCCACACACACAGTTAAAATGGCTTCACTAACCCCAGAACTCGGTTCATTTATAATTCTTTGTTTCCATTTAATTACTAGGAGAGCTTTTGATAAAGAGGGGGCCATTCAGTTGAATCTGTATGACCTTGATTTTTATGCAAAACAAGTGTTTTGGTATCAATTTAAGTGCCCTGTGAATGCTTTCATTTTCACTTTTATGTGTTTGTGTTGCAGTAATGGTGGCTGTGTGTGTTTGTGTGTACATATCACCCGGGTCCTTGTGTCTTCTCATCAGAGTCTGGAGCTTTTCACACCCTGTTGTTGTCTTGGACGAGACACCCCTTCTTCATTCTCCACCTCTCCACATATCCCCTGAGGGTGTCAGCCCCAGCTGGAGAGCCAGAGATCAGACCGAGCCATGAGAAATGCCCCCTGAGGAGCTGTGAGGTGGACCAGTGCTCAGCTGGGGCAAACACTGCTAAATGCGGATGGCTCAGATCCGACAGGTTGGGTCGAGGGAGGAAAGGAGGTGAAGGAAGTGTGTGTGTGGATGCAGGGAGCCTTGCAGTATGTCATACCAATGTAGGTCATTTATGACATACCAGATGGAATCAGACTGATATGTAAATATAAGGAAAAGCCTCAATTAAGGCTGTTGTGTTCATAACACAGATTCCATGTGGCTATGCTTTCAAAAGCATCCTACTATATCGTATTATATTTCCACAAATTTGTGCAGTGTATGCCACTGCTGCCATTCTCACAATTTATGATATCTAATGGGGTAGGTAACTAAACAGATTAGTATTAGGAATAGGAGCACTATGCAAGCATTCAATCAAGACTAGGGTACAGGTATTTGCATATGAGAGATGTCGAAAAATATAACATGGTATATGAGTAGAAAAGTGAAAATGGGGTGACAGGACAGAAAGGATAGATGTAAGTAGGATATTTCAAACTGTGCAGCAACACAGCATGGAATGAATTTCACCGAAATGAATTAAAATGTGATGATGAAAAATTCAAAGTGTGAATGTTTTCTTATCATGCTATTACCTTAAGGTAATGTAAGTACAAGGAAAAAATACCATCAGCACAGATTTCATTTCCCCAAATTTACACTTTGATCTCTAAACTCTTCCCTCTCACAAATGAGATGAAACTATTCAATTTCACACATTTTAACTGCTCAATACTGACTTGCTCATGAAGAAACCCCATTTGTGGGAACAGGCCAAGTACAAAAACTTGAGCATGCTGTGTAATTGAAAACATGACAGGATTAATTTAAATCACTGCACCAATCTACAGTATTTTTGTAAGCAAGATTTTGTTCAGGGTTACACTTGTTAGTGAATATGTCTAATTTATGCTACAAACTAACTCTTGTCTATAGAAAATATGATACAGAGAGCCTAATTTTGCATTTATATGTGAATCTTCAAATGCCAGAATTGCTTTTGTCACTGTATATGTGATTATCTACTAGCTGTGTCAGCCATGTTGACCTAAAAAAAAGCCATTATCAATTCAGTGCAACCATTCTCCAAACATTAAAATGTATGTTATATACTATAACGAAAACTTAAAGGGGTCATTTTATGCATATTTTGGATTGATGTTTCATATGTGTGAAGTCTGGTACCCACATTACACACACTCAAATGCCCAAAGCTTGATTTAAACAGCTTTTTGTATGCTGGCCCATGTTTCATTCTGCCAAATACGCTTCATTTTGAATTTTCTCCAAAATACTACACACAAATTACTGCGCAGGTTGTATGGTAGTCCATAACCGGCCATTCACATACAGACTCCCACACGTTAGCCATTGCAGCTAACCTGAAAAGTGTTACAAGAATATCAACCTCCTCAAGAACAGTCGTGGCCTTCACAGCTACACTAACACTAGCTAGCAGTATTAGCATTAGCATCTCCAGAGAAACCCCGACCTTCGAAAGAACACCTGAACTGGCAACAGATGTTTTTTATCTGTTCACAGCACTTCACAGACAACAGTTTTTAAAATCTGCCCTGGTAGGAAGCCATATTTTCCAGCTAAGTTGGTGTTGAAAAGCTGTTTACAGGCCGTGTTTCAGCTGAAATTCTTCCACAGCCTGGTCAATCAGAACAGAATGAGATGGGAGAATAGCTAAAACTAGCTGTTTCAGTCTCAAGGTCAGGGAATCTGTTGCCTAACATGTATTAGCGCTTTTTAAACTTGAAAATTATATAATCTTGTATCAAAGGAAGCCCATATTTCCCCGTACAAAAATCAAACAATACCAATTTACATTTAGCTAAACTGTGTTCCCTTGGTTACTGTTGCTATGCAAATGAACTGCTTTCCAAGATAATGTGCAGCTTTACCACTCAAAGTTTTGTAACTTTTGAAACAATGGGTCCTTGATTTCAAAGCCAGGCTTTCTGAGAATGTTTTATTAGCTGCACTGTTTAGTCCTAGATCATGAAGAAAAGTGTAAGCGTCAATGTCATAAACACTTGGAAAAGCAAGACAGAAATGATTGCCGTTAGATATGGTTATGTTATAGTTTTAAAAGATGATGGCAAACCAATAACATTATCTCTTATTTTCCCATATTCTAAGATAAACCTACATCCTATTGCTAGTAGGGTTTGAGAAGACAGACATGCGGTTGAGAATTGTCTCTGTTCTGTAAAATAACCCGGACATTATGGTGTCACTTATATTGACTATTTATTGTACATGCAAAACAATATATCACTTTTTACCTTCATCACATAATCTAAATGGTATGTATTGCGTCGGTATTAAGTTGTAATTATTTATACAAGCATTTGCTAAACATGGTCTCAAACATATTTTGTAATGTTATATAGCTGCTGTAATTGTGGACTTGATTCCTGCTGTGGTGACATAAAATTTACACACTCATCCTACTGTCAGACTCTTTAGATACAAGCATTCACCAAGTGGCGTGTTTTGTTTTATATGGGTTATGAGCTCATCTACCCATCTTTATTCAGACTATAGCAGATTTACAGCTGCTGAGCCGCTGTTCCAAGCTCAGGTGGGAAATCGCATTGCTGTAAATTTGAATTTGAGTGAAACTGCACCAAATGGAGTCACAGATACATGGCAGCCACCTGTGTGTGTCTCCCACAGTCAGATGTGCAGGGCTGTGAGAGGTTATTTTACTAAAAGAAATGCCTGAAGTAATTTTACACCTGTGTTGTAGTGTTGTCATGTTATTAATCTGACACATAAATTCAACAATTAGAAACCTGCATGAATTTGTTTTTAGTCGGTTAAATTGTTGCAATTTGATACAATTAATATTTTGTCCAATCTATGTGAATTTAGTTTAGACGTTTAGTAGTTTAGCTGGAGTAAAATCATTCCCAATAAAAATTACCAACAAACATGTGCATAAAGTGAACAGATTTATCAAGAACTTCAATGAAATATTTACACAGTGGTTTCTGTCTCCAGCAGGGACAACTGCACAGTCTATATCAGGGTCTTGTCCTATAAATCACTTGCTTAGTTTTCATTTGCTGCACAGCACTACACGGAGAGGCTGACAAAGACTGACTGATTAAAACATGCAGCAGGATTTCTAGCCTCCTTGCGAATATAACGTGCTGGTGGAGACCAGGTGAGGCAAAGCAAAACACAAAGCTCTTGACAATCATTTTTTGTTTTTGCTACAATTGTGAATGCAGTTATTTCAAAACAAGCTGAATCACTTAGCATCTTCCCCACAAACGTGTGCACAACAATAAACCATATAATTTTCGACTTCTCTGTTCTGCGCATCTGATTTACTTTGTTCTTTTTTTGTCATTCAAAATCACAGGAAGGCTGTTTAACCTAACAGGCACTCTAAAATAAAACAGGGACTCGATACAGAAAAAGTGGTGTCCACGTTGGCTCAAACAGTTTACTTAAGGATTTCTTCATGAGCAAATATTCTTTGAATTTATGAATCAAATAACAACAAAATTAATAAGCACAGAATGGCTTTTCAGATGTTTTGGTATCTTTTGAACAGATTAGTAGTAAATGTGAGTTACTGGTAAATTCATTTTTGCTACAAATAAATGAACAATCAAAACTTAACTTATGACACTTCTCATTTTTACACCATGATACATTTCAAAAACTCTTTACTGTAGAACTTCAAACCAGAAACAAGAAAGTTTAATTAAATAATTCTTCACTGAATACCCAAGTGCACACTGGAACAGAGTACTGTCAACTGAAGGAGCAGTGGACACAACCAATGTACTATGTAAATGCATTTAAAGGCCCTATAACTAATTTCATCTGATAACCAACAATGTACGTCTTCACTGGGTCGTTCTCCTGAGCAAAGCTACCTTTAGGTGTCAGCTCTCTTTGTGCTAAAGAAAACTTCATTTGTAGGCCCAGCTTCTTTCGGTCTCCCTTTAGCAACCACAAAGTCACAGTTTCACAGAAATAACAACAGAAGATCTGTATGTAACCTAGAAATGAACTAGAACAGCTGAAAGACCACTGCAGTTTTATTATTGCAGCTTAAATCCATAAAGTTCAATATTAATGACTGAAAATTATCATTTTTTTAATGGCTCTACGGCAGAATTCCCAGCCATTAAAATATGTAGCAGTGCCGTTCCTGTGCATAATTTGGTGACATTTCTTCAGTATTTCTTCTATCTTATCTTTTTGCATTGTGTCCCAATCAGTTTTCAGGTGTCAGAAGAGGTCTCTGTCCCCTCATCTTTCACATTGATCTTTCTCTGGCCTACATGACACCATGTCAGAAGACTGATGCTTTTAAACTTGAACCAGGCTCTCACCTCATCTTCCCACAGTGACACAGAACAGAACATTTAGCCCAGGGATGTTCAACCATCAGCAGGCTGACCTTGTAGCAGCCCCTGCTGTCACCTCCAGGGGATAGTCCTTGAGGCAAGCAGACCTGCTCTAACCTAACACCCTTGGACACTCTCGCGGGCCTCAGACTCACAAGGCTATTCCCCTCACCAGGACCGCTAAAAGCCAGGGCTGCCTGGAGGTCAGTGTGAATGGGAGTCTGAAAGAGAGAAAAAACATGTCTGACGATAAAGAAGAAAAAGCAATCAGATCCAACAAATGATTCACTGGTACAGCTGATATTAGTTATAGCTGAAATTTTATCTGAATACACATACACATAGAAGTAATTTTTTTTTAATGCTTTTAAAGACATCAAAACATCTGTAGGTCATTTCTTATTTTATTTAATTGGGTCTTCGTCAAACTATTTGCACATTATCATTTGACCCAATTCTTTTTAAGTTATTAAAATTTTAATTTTGCTTTTTTGTTACAGGCTATTTTTACATGTTAGAACATCTGTAAATATCAGATAAGTCTGGTATTATTAGCAATAACCTGGACTTTAGAGAATAAATTCAGCCATTAAATGAACACAGTTGGTTTTGTGGTTTTGTGGTGGCAATGTAGCAAAAAGTCTAATT
The DNA here is from genome assembly GCA_900302695.1 of Helostoma temminkii. Lineage (NCBI taxonomy): Eukaryota > Metazoa > Chordata > Actinopteri > Anabantiformes > Helostomatidae > Helostoma > Helostoma temminkii. Next base: position 937 of record OMLM01000821.1, on the reverse strand, counting down.
CAGACCAGTGAAGATGGTCGTATCTTCAGCAATGTTTTCAGGAGGGTCCAGAGAGTCTCTGTAAATCCTCAAGAATGACACTAAGCTCATTCAACATGAGCAAGTTCTACGCTGATTTAATGGCTGTTGATCAACGCACAGTACATGATGATTAGTTTTCTGTTTTGCTCTGACATGACGCATGTGTCCACAACGATAACTTCGAGAGATCAAGACGGCAGATTTTTGAACCTGCCACTGCAGCTGCTCTTGACCGACTGCAGGGCATCATGGAAATGTCTGGCTCTGACATAATCTAAGTTGAATTGTTGGATCAACAACATCACACTTTATAGAATGTCCTCCTGTGTTTATTTTTTACAATGACAATCGATTATTTCACAGAATAAACATTAATGTAGGCAGATGCTTTGTTGAAGATTCCTAAACAGCTGAACAGGTGTTTCAGCTCTGACAAATCAATAATAGGAATATATGCCTTGTGATTCTTTTCTTTTGACAGATTGTTCTGTGTTTATGTAGTTTCATGTTTGGTCATATAACTGATTTGATGACTGTGTTTCATGTGGAAAATTTGAGTCATGCAGCTTAAACTATAAACACACAATCACAGGTGTAGCAATCAACATTTATTGAAGCCTGGATACAAAATAACACTTTATTTAATTTGCATCCAGCTTCACAGGAGGTGAGCATTTGTAATTTAATGGACAGAAAAGTTAGAAATTTCTGTCTTAATTACATCTTTTTGTCTGTGCCCCCAGCTGTCACAGAGTGTTTATGATGTACAATACTATAAAGTAATCTGAAGACCATCTTAAAATCCAAAATAAAGTGTTCAAATTAGAGGAACAACATGCATTAGGGCAATCTGATTCCACACGGCACCAAAATCATGAAACAGAAGCACCAGCTCATTCTTGTCGTCCTTGCTGCT
>OMLM01000819.1:0-16250 GCA_900302695.1 Helostoma temminkii | reverse complement strand
AAATAGTCCTAGGTGAAAAAAAAAGACTTTTATTTAATCAGGATTATTTAATTTTTCACTGAACTGAGCTACTCTGGTTTTAAAATATGACATTTATTTGAGTTGTACGGCCCTTGTAAAAATTAATGTTGCTACATCACCACTGCTGACTCCCTTCAGGGTGTGCCAAGGTCTTGCTCAGCTTCCTTAAAAACACATTGCTTCAAATTCAGTTGTCTAGACGTTTGGGTTTAATGTGAGTAGAGGAAGTTAGAAAGCTAATAAACTTGTTGTTAGTCAGTTTTATTAATTGCAACACAATTGCCATTGCTATGACGTCAGTAGAAGGTTAAGACAGAGTGTAAGGTGACAAGTGGGTCTGTATGGAGACTCGTTGCATTGTATCAATCAGTAATACAGATTACAGCCAAGGTCACATGCAGAGTTCACCTTTCAAGACTGTCTTAATAGTTTCTTTAAGCGAAGAATATCAATGTTTAACAAAACCTGTCTTCTGGAATATTTAATGCTCTTTAACTACTAATTTCTACATGTAGTTAACTAATTACTTATGAAAACCAAAGTGTAAAATGGTAGTGAACATTATTTGCCTGATTAATAACTGACTGCCAGTGGTAGCTTCATATGTATCACGTGGCATTGATTTTTTTCTTATCTAACTCTCAGAAAAAGAGATAAGACTATCCTGCTCCTGTTTTAAACCTTTTACACTCTTTTTTCAATTGTTTAATTGAATGATTCTATGTATCAGTCACTCTCCACTGAGGGGGGGCTGTAGCTGTCCTGACAGACTGGAGATGTGTAGCGTAAAGCAGCTGTGTCTTTGCCGTCTTCATCCTCTTGTCTTTAAAGAGGTGATAGTGTTGATCTACCTGTGACATCAGATAAGATGTAATCCTGGAGGTATGTCCATCTTCTGACTCGGATCCCAGGATCCTCACCTGCTAGGTCAGACGTTGTAGTCTGCTATAGGCTTGGAGGACCATGTTGTGAGGAAGGTGCAGCTTCTTTGTTATTGTTATAGGATCCACAGAATAGAACCCACAGTGGGTGATCGATCAGAATCACGCATGTCTTCAATGTGCAGTACACACACAAAAGGAGAGAAGCTTGTCTGTTAGCTACTGCCAGTCTCTTAAATGAGGATATAAAAGGAAAAAAGCTTACACAGCACCATTTGTTTTCTGCGTTTGACCCTTCACCGTTCAGTATGTTCTTATAGGGATTTACCTTTAAGGAGGAAGGGAGGCAACTTCCCCTAAAACATTGTAAGAACTGAAGAAAACCCTTGATCCAAATTTAGCCGTTACTAAATTAAATTTAATTAAAAACACCGTGGGTACACTGGTGCTGTGTCTGCAATCACTCCCTATTCGCTCATTCAATTCTCGTTATGTAAGATACACTAGTCCACTCAATAGTAAGCAGCAAATTGAGATTTTGGACACATGCTAATCATTATCATATTGCATCATTACTAATAACAGTTTGAGCTGCAAGATGGTACTTTTCTTATCATGCATTTTGGGATACTTTCAGTGCACTATATAAGCTATAAGAAATTTCAAACATCATTTAGACGCCATTAAAAAATGGCCCTTTATAGTACTCTGTATTCTAAATATGGAATTAATTTACACAGCCTGGGTATTCTGTGAATTTGAAGTAGAATGAGGCTGTAAAATATTAATTTAGCCAAATTTTGTAAATTACATATCACATGCTTGTTCCCATTCAGATGGAGTTTTCCCAGAAGATTTCTCCATCCTCTTTACCATTAAGCCCAAGACTGGACTCCAGTCCTTCCTGTTGTCTGTGTACAACAAACAAGGCATCCAGCAGCTTGGCGTGGAGGTGGGTCGTGCCCCTGTCTTCCTTTATGAGGACCAGCATGGCAAGCCTGCCCCCGAGGGATACCCCTTGTTCCGCTCCATCAACCTTGCTGACGGCAAGTAAGTGACACTGGAGGTCAGATGTGGGTGGTACATTTTTCTGTCACCTGGATTTTTGCTTTTGTCTCTTGTTAACCCAAGATTTTCAGTGATGGATTTCAAATATCAAGTTTGTTATGTGGTTTGTGATTGGCTTACATTTTGAGGCGCATCTTGAATTTTTTTTTATTTTTAGGTTATATACTAAACTAATGCTGCTTAACATATTTTCTCAAGCCCTCATAACATTCTTTTTGCATGGAAAACTGACACAGCTTTGAGGATTTATTATCATCACATGTTTATTCAGTCATTAACACCATATGGAACAAGTCAAATAGGAATGGCAAATAAATTGCTGTCAGCAATTTGATGGCAGTCTTTTCTTTTTCTGATTATTTACAGCAGTGGTCTGCTGATATGGAGCAATGGGTAGGAACTTCATAAATCGCATAGCTGTCCAGTGATGCTGATAGAACTAATTGTTAAATGTTGCCATCAATCATTTTCACAAACGATAACAGAAATGCCTTAAATGCTTCCATGTGTGGTTGTTTTTCTGTAATACATTATATTTGGAGAATAAAAACAGTAAAAATAAAATACAATCACTATGCACCATGCAATTGCAAAATGTGTAGCTTGCCACAGTGAACATTTTGACACAATAGGCTCCAAATTTACAAATTTACTTGTACATACTTATAAAAGACCAAGAGCGAAGAGACAAATGATCTCTTATTTATTTGTACAAATAATGTAAAAGTGGCAATAAGTCATTTTACATTTTGTTCTGCTGTGTTAATTAGTGAACTGTAGAACTAATAAACAGATTTTGTTATATTTGTACAGAACCTGACTGACTGTTTCCGCCTACTTCAAGTCGTTAACATTAGGTCCAGCTAGGAGAATCAGTTTCTGGCTGTAGACTCTTTTAAAAAAACACATAAAGTGTAAAATCTTTTACCATTTTTGACCTTCGACTGTGTTTTCCTCTTGTGCTGTATAGATGGCATCGTGTAGCCATCAGTGTGGAGAAGAAGACTGTCACCATGATTGTGGACTGCAAGAAGAAGGTAACCAGGCCGCTCAGCAGAAGCGACCAGGCCATCATCAACACAGAGGGCATTACTGTCTTTGGCACCAGAATCCTGGATGAGGAAGTCTTTGAGGTAAGTTGTGGTGTGAATAGGTTAACATGGAGTAACAGTAAAGAAGTTCAGGCATTTTGACATGTTTCTTAACATTTGCTTGGGATACTTCAGTGTGGAGGATTCAGTGCAGTTTATATATAATAAAATAATTATTAATATAATAAATAATAATATACAAATAATAATAATAATAAATATCCTTATGATAATAAAATCTGTGATAGAATCTGCTTAAATATGCTGCCATCATTCACAAATATAATGCTTATATTCATCTCTAAATTGAATAGATTGTGTTTCGAGGGACTTTGGAAAGATTACTTAGATCCCAGCAATTTTGTGCTTCTGCTGAAGTATGGATGTAATTGAAAGCATGTTGTGAATATTACTCTCAATGAATGTCATTTACCATTGTGAAAAGGACAATTTTAGCGTATAATACTTTAAGTCCAATTGCTGTAAGGCCAGACATTTTATTTGTCTTTCATTAACTTGCGCATACAGTAAATGGTGAATTTTATTGGCCTGAACAACAATATTGGCTTTGTATACTTGGCAAGAGCCGTGGGCAAGGTCTGTGGAAAGGCTACTTTCACAGTGTGATGTTCAAATGCTGGTTGGATTTTGTCGAAATACTTGACTTAATAAAAGAGAGACTGAGGTCTGTTACACTGCAGCTGTTCATATTGAAGCGTACGTTGTTTGAGATGCAAGATTTTAGCTGCTATTTGTGAGAGTTATTTTGTTTTAATATCACCCTCCTTCACATGTGGTTACTGAGGTGGTGATTATGAGATGAAGGTCCAAGCTACCAGCTTTAGCACAGGTAGCTGTGAGCTGAGTGGAAAATGTGAGCTGAATGCATGCTCAGGAGACAATGGGCTCTCTTTGATGTCTGCATGTGGAATGCTTGCTAAGTAAAACAGCCTGCACAGAGTTTCCCCTCCAGGTCAGCAATGACTCTCCCAACAGGAGCCACTTGAAATTGACATCCACTTTTAACCAGTGATAGGTTTTTGGCAAGCAAATGACACTGATAGGTAAAAAGGTTAACATATATTCAAGTTGAGCTCACAATAGAACAGAACAGTTAATATGATTTACGACAATATTTTTGTACATTTGACTTTGGGTACATTGAATTAAGTAGCACCTTCACCAAACCAAGACCAGCAATTTGTCTTTTGTGAGTGTGCTTTGTTTGAAGACGTATTAGACTAAACGGTGTTCAATTCCAGAGTAATTTGTTTTGATCTCAAACCTGCAGAGAAAATTATGTCTTTTGTTCCAAGAGTTAAAAACGTATGAGTGTTGCAAGGTGTTTTTAATCAGTGTATCACACAATAGCAATGCTGTGGTGGCCCAGTTAGAAATAAGCCATAGCTAAAGCTGCAATTATTTTTACTTCAATTTTAATAACCTTTGGTGATTGCACACAGGCTACTTGTATGCAAACTGTGCTGCTAATGGCAAAAATTCTTACTGGCCTCAAGGGTGTTGGTTAATTCTTGAATATTCACGAAGTAGATGTAAGCCATGTGTTTGGTTTAGGGTTTGTTTATTATAGACTGGCATCCGCTGTACACAACAAGCATCCCTCTGAGGTTATGGAAAAATTTAGGACACAATGCACATCAGTCAATCAAGGCACAAATATATTGTCCAGAAATGATAACTATATAATGTCATGATGCAATCCAGACTATCTTGATAACGTCTTGCCAAATGAAAATAATATATTTTTTTCCCCCCTTTTATTTCATCTCCACTGGATGTCTGGCAACCATACAATGGCGACCAAGAGAAATCACTACAGCTTTGCCAAGCAGTAGATTATGAAACTCTAAAGTAACAAATTGTTTTAACATATCTGTCACTGTATGGATAAAACAGATGATGCCACATGTTGATTTGTGAACTTTAAAAGTGTAATTATTTGTGTTTTTGCACGTTTGAGAGCCAAACTAGCTATTTCCCCTTACATAGTTGTTAGGTTCAGCTGGACTAACCACATCTTGATTCCCCCTCTGCTCATAATGCACATGGGAAAGACATCAACCTTTGCATTTTATGCTCTCAAAACCTTTAGATTTTGATGCTGACCTTCATCTGACACCATAAGATCAAAATTCCCCCCTGACAAATTCAATTGACTGTGATTATTTAACTTAAACTTTCACTTACTGTAAAATGTGTTGTAGATATTCATGGCCAGACAGAGAAGGAAGTCTGTCTACATTCTTATGATTTCCTAAACTGCAACAAAACCTTACCGCAATCATCAGTAACCTAAACAAACAGTTCAGAACAGTGTTCATTTAAACCTAACTTGCTCAGATCTTGAACGTAAACCTAACTTTCTACATGGATAAACCAGAAACAAAGCTACAGATGTTTTCTGTAGCTGGTCTTCTATCGAGTCATGAGCAGCATTTGTGAATTTTACTGCTAAGAGCTTCACAACTGTGGAGCATTTTCAAAATTTAATTACTTGGTTGTTTTGAGCATTCTCTCTAAAGTTGCTTTGAGCTGTGAGCACATGGCTACCTTACTGCAGTAGATTGCATAAGCAGGTGTCAAAGCTGGAAGCACAGAGAAGAGTGAAGGATTGGGGAAAATATGATCAGTGTGTGCTCAGTTTTGGCACAGATTGCACAGCTGTTTAAAAGATATGCTCACTGACCGGGTCTCCAAATGCCTTTTTTCCCTTTTCCTCCTTTTTCTTATTTTAAATAGAAGTCACAAGATATTCTAAACGAAATCATTTCCCCATCCAATTTCAATGCATATCCCCTCTTTAGACTTTAAAGGATTGTGTGGGATACTTTGTTTGCACCATATGTCAGCTTGTGTTTACATGTGTGTTGTTATGTACGTGCATGAATGCGAAAAAGTGTTTGTGTGTGAGGAGGAGGAGGAGAAAGAGTAAGACGAGAAGATATTTTGTTTTTGTGTCTGCCATTACTGCAAAGTAGATCATTCCAAAATGCTGTCCCTCAAGCAGGACTGACTTTGGCAAAGGACTTTAACTAGATTCGGATGGTCTATAAGCCTTAAAGTGAATTTGGTTGAATTGGCAGGAAGATAAACTCTTTGGCTGTTTCTCATCTGTCTCAGTCCCTTTTCACCCTCCGGTACGCATCACACAATGTTTTGGTTAGGGATGTGTAATAATAATAATAATAATAAATTCATATTTTTGTTGCTGTAGGGGAGACGGTTCCCTGTCAATGCCATTGATATTTCCAACTTGTATTTACACAAGCAAACTAAACACTTTAAAGCAGTGTTAGCTTAGATGTTAGATCTTTATAGTACATGTCAAAATTAAACGCGTTCCTGACCTTCTTGCTGCTCGTGCTGCTACCCTCACTAACTTTTTCCAGCACTCTAAAATACCTGAGGTGCTTCTTGAAAACTTTTGCTGACGGACAGGAACAGTGCGTGGAAAATGAAATGAGAAGAGAGTGAGAAGGGAAGAAAGGGTGAGCAGACAAGCAAGTGGATGGTTCAAACAGCTCAACACTTTTGTGAGCTACTGGCAGATGCAATGTTTTAATATTTGAAGGGTGCAAGACATTTGTATGCCCCCAGTGCTTGCAAAGAAACTGTATCCCTGCACTGACCACAAAGGCTGCATTTGATAAAATGCTGGAAGAAATCTGGAGCGTATTATACATTTTTCCTCTTCTCTGCTTCTTGGTTAATTGTTGTCCTTGTACCATTTTGAAATTCCATCTGTCTATTTGTTCTTTCAAGATGTGCTCCCCTCCAAGTGTTTGAAAGAGCAGGCTTTTTAGACGATAATTGTATTTAGCTTGTGTAGAGAAGAGTGCAGACAATGAAAAGAATACAGAAGTAAGTTGTGCCTACAAAAGATACTGCAGGTTTACACATCATCTCTTTTATATGCAAAAAACATGTGCAAGAGCAACTGCTATGAAAAGTTTGACTTAAGCAGCTCCTCTAGTCTGCGTGACCACTGAGCTGCCCACATCTGGCTAATGGTGCCATGGGAGGTTCAGTGTCACAGGAAGGCCACAGTGACATCATTAAAGGTTTTATTCAATTCAAGTAAATTCAATTCATTGTGTTTATATAGCACCAATTCACTAAAAGTCATCTTAAGGCACTTTACAATGTAAGGTTTAACTTTACAGAATTTAATAATACATCTTTATGGAATTATGTAGAAAACCCAACAAAGCCCCCTTGAGCAGCACTAGGCGACACTGGAGAGGTGTTCAGTTGCTGGCCCAACAATCCTGCTCAGTGTTTTGTTGCTGCTTCTTGCTGTTTTGTGGCTGCTTCTTGTTGATATGGGGCTTTCTTTCATTTTCCATTAACCCCAACCGGTCGAGGCAGATGGCCACCCATCTTGAGTAGGTTTATAATGGAGATTTCTTCTGTTAAAGGGAGTTTTTCCAGAAATAACATTTTCTCTTTTTCCTCTGCAATAGAAAGTTTTTTAGTATTAGTTTATATGATACAGCTCTACAAATATAATAATACGCTTGTACTGCAGATATGTTATAGAGAGAAAGAAGAAATCACCCTTTCACTCCCAGTTGAGAGCCTGTATATTCACTCTGTAAGCCCAGAAAAGCATGTGGTCTCCTAAATAACATAATTTGTAAAGCATAGAAACATATATTTTATGATTCTTCTGGCCTCTGCACATGTGCATTTATGTTTTACTGGGTCAAACTACAGATGCCTTTGGCATATTTCCAAATGTGTGTTCCAGGTGCATTAATGTCCTCCAGCTTTTTTTGCAGACGAAGTGGCCAGCTGTCCACAGACAATAACCTTACAAATATCTAATAAAATATGCTTGTTGTTCTCCACACATTAGAGAAAACTAAAAATAATTTGTGTAGAGTAAGCCTACAGTGTGATTATTTTCATTATTTATTAATATGCAGTTTACACAAATTTAATTTAGTCATTTTTTGATCTATGAAATGTAAGAACATTTTTTAAAAAAGCCATACCTCCCAAGAGATCCTGTAATATTTTTCTAAAAAGAATTGCAAATGCAAAGATGTTCAGTTTACAACAATTCAAAATAAATTGCAAAACTACAGAACAAAGACAAGTAAACACTCAAATTTAAGAAGCTAAAATCAATGTTTGGCATTTTTGTTTCGTTTTGCTTAAAAAATGTTTGGATTGTGATTATGATGACAACACAATCTTCCAGCTCTGACCAAGTGGAAAATTTGATGCATTTGGCCACAATCAAGTGAAAGCCATTGCAGCTGTAAAATTCTGACATTAGCTCATGCCATACAAATAGTGTGGCTTGTTACTTATTTTGATGTGTCCACTTTAGTATCAAGTGGAGTGAATACATGTCTGGATGTGTATCAAACTTTTACTGCTGTTTAACGCATCCCACAAAGCACTAGATCCTAGTATTACTTCTACCCAAAACAAGATCTACAGGGCAAAGGCTCAAATCGGTGAAAAACGTCTGGCATTGAAAAACAAGTTCCAGAACCTGACACTCTGGTGTTGATGGTATATAACTCAAGCATAGTCTCAATTTTGTAGTTTTAAACACAGACTTCATATTTGTTTATGTCTCATAATTAGCCCAACAAATACAGAATAGGAAAACCCTGTGACTTTCATCTCCGTTCTGGCACTAGCAGGAGTTATCTGCATTTAATCAAAGTTGCGTCTTTGTTGAGGTCTGTCATGTGCCTTTTGCCTGTGGATGAAGTAATGTGCACTCCAAATCAGATGTCAGCTGCTTATTTGGAGACAATCCCTCCTACACCTCTGTCCTGAAAAAGAAGCTGATATTTGGCATCCTTCTAAAACTGCAATACAAAGGACAAGTTTGATGTCAATTTGCCCGTTGTTAGGTGATCTGCATCTGCCAGTTACTCTCCTTAGCCGACTTCTGTTGCTAGTGGGTGTGGGTTTTGATTTGGAAACGACAGTCTTCACAGATGTCATGGTCACGTAGCAGAGGGAGAATCCTGTGGTGCCTGCCTGCTGTTTTAGTTTTCTTAAGTTAAAATCAGATGTGAAGTGTGCAGGGTTGAGGAAAAAACACAGGTGTGTTTATTTCCAATACTATTGTGCATCATCTCTGTCTGATGCAACCCTTTGTCTACTGTTGAAATGTTTTTCTTACAGGGTTAAGTACAGATGGAAATATGATTCTAGGCTCGTGTGTTTCCTCTTACAAAAGTGTCCCTCCAATCTATGTTGTCCTAGTATGTATTTGCCTCATTGAATGGTTGTTGTTAATATGTGAAATGAAGACTAACATGGACCATTGTATTAATACACACACACACACACACACATAACAGACCCATTAATAGGCTGAATGTAGTTTAGCCTAGACAATTGATTTATTCCATTGTGTCTGTGCCAACTCTGATCAGAGCCAGCTGATTGCTGTAGATCATTCCTAGAATTCTCGGGAGAAACTTCCACAGATGCCTGAGTTAATGTGTAATACAATCCAGACATTAACATCAACAAACGCAACATGATGCAGATTAAGAAGACACAGAGGGTGAATCCAGAGAGTGGGAATGTGAAGGACGACTCATTGAGGGAGTTATTCAATCACAGACTGGTGTGGGGTGAAGTGTGTGTGGTCTCTTTTTATGACGTTTTTGGAAGTTTCTGCATATTTTCTTGTTGTACTGATTACATTGTTGTTTTACGCACTTTATTTTCTTACTAAATGCACAGACAGACTAAATGAAAACATAAATGATACAAAGAATGAAAAGCTATTTTCCATGAACAGAGGAAGACGCAAAAAAGAAGAAGCAGACGGTGTTCCTGCCAAAGGCAGCATGTCTGCGTTTTTTAACTGTCCTCAATTTCTGGCTTTGACATTTGATTAATTTGTTTTTGAATTACAAAAAGGACATGCAACATGCATGGCTGCAGTGCAGTTGTTAAGTTGCAACTGTCTGTTTGTCATTGTTGTTTTTGTTAATTGTACTAAGACATTGTCTTAGACATTGTCAGGATGTGGAGTGAGCTATTGTGAGAGGGGTATATTTTGGTTGTTTTTGTTTTTTCTGTTGTCTTTTGAGTTTGGTTATAATAAGAACAAATTCTCTGTTGGAGAACCACCCTGCTACACTCTTAGTTAAACACATTTACACATGGAAGCTGCCCAGTATAACTACAGTTTGGTTGGGAAATTAAATGCCTTTCTTAAGTGCTATTTTCAGTTTTCCCACCCAAATGTATTCTGTATCCTGGCAAACAAACTGGTAACCTTTTATCACCTTTATGTTTAAAATAGCGCTGTATATTTATATACTCAAATAGTCAAATTCAGAGTGATATGATGTAAAGTGGGTGTCTAATTTTTGGGAATCCCATTGTGAGAATCCCACAAGGAATATATTATGAAATGACCCATTCATATAAATCTAGTATGCATGTGTTTTCTTGCAGAAAGGGGTTTCTGCAATTGAGTGTCAACCAAACATGTTATAGGAATAATGGAAAAACACATAACAACAGTATGAGGATGGAAGCTTAACAAAACTCATGTGTTGATTGAAGTAAATGTATTTATGTCTTCTTCTTGTTGTTCAGTAACTTGTTGAGATTTGCTGGTTACTTACAATGGGAGTATGGCACGGTGAATATTTAATGTGTTCCAGAGGTCTAAGCTTGTACAGATGTTGCCTGCTGTAATTTAATGCAATGTGCATGTATGTACTTCCTCTTTAGTGGCCACCCTGATTGCAGCCTTAATTTACCTTCCAAGTTCATTTTCCCCTTGTAGTTGTGCTTTTAGTTACTTCTGCTGAACTGTGAAAACCATCGGTGGAGGTGACCATATGGTTGATGGGTATAGATAACATTCCCCACATCAGTGGCATAGCAGGTTCTGGTTTTAAATTCCTTCTGAAACGATCATGGAAAAGAGCCTTTGGCTGGTGCAAGGCTTGAGAGCGGAGATCTAATTTCCTTTTCCAAAAGCTCATGAAAAACAGACAAACTAAGATAAGTACAGACTTTTGTTATTTATCCTGTGTAAGGGGGCTTGCTGTCTCTAGTGGCTACAGGAGGAGGACTATACAATGGTTCTTGTTTAAAAGTTTACAGACCCCCAAAGCCTTGATTTATTCTGCTAAACTATATGTAATTAATTGTCAAGAGACTACTGCCTCTGCTTCTCTACAAGATCTGCCTTGTTGTTTTAATGTCACATTTTATTTTGCCACATTGGCTTTAAGCAAGGGCAGTCAGGCAAGGTGGAGTAGATGAATTCTTCATGGACTTTAACATTTGGTTTCTATTTGTAATCGTGGAAGAAAAAAAGAAAGTGTGTCAAAGACATTTTGATTGCAAGGTGGGTGTAGTTAATTAAATGTGTCAGGGCTTAGAATATAAAGAGATTGACGGTTGAAATACATCTGAGGTTAGGAGGAATATAGACCTATGTTTGTTGAAATACTAAGGATTTGTGACTGCATGAGGAAATCTGTTTGTATGAAAGGTAAAACGAACAATCCTAGGTTTATAGAAATCTAAGTCAGCAACAATTTCCATGACTCAATTCCAATCACATAGCTTAACAATTTTGTGTGTTTGCACCACTAACAAACTGGAACAGAACTAATAATATAGGAAAAATTACAGTTTATGTTTTGAATCCATTTTGGATGAAATTGGCGACTGCAGCATAGTGTTTAGTTCCCATGTGCAATGGTGAAGTGGTCTGTTTTACTCAGGATCATACCTTGGGCTAGCAGTGACTGCTGCTCCTGAGTATTAGAGCATTTTTGCCAAACTAAACTTAAAGTCCTTCTCAGAAAGTGAGTTGGAATAAAAATGATGGCCATAACATACTTTCACAGTGTTTTAAATTTTCCAGCAGACTGCATGTTTTTATGTGGAGGAACATCAAGGATAATAAAAAAAAAACTCTGATATGGGAATTTACAGTGACAAATACCTAATTCATATATCTGTAGTCTGAGAATTTGTTAACACTGCTTTTGCTGACATGCTGTTTTTCTTTTCCTCCTTCTTCTTATTCTTCTTCTCCTCTTGTTACAGGGTGACATCCAGCAACTGCTGATAGTGGCAGACCCAAGGGCAGCCCATGACTACTGTGAACACTACAGCCCTGACTGTGAAACCCCCAACCACCACGACACCCCCCAGGCTCAGGAACCTGAGGAAGAGGTCAGTATCTAGAGGGGGAGTAAGGCAGGCTGGGTGGGATGGATTTAGGAGTGTCAGGAGTCTGGAGGGGACGCAGTTCAGAAAGGAAGGGAGGGGGATAGTTGTAGTGAGGAATAGAGGGTGGGAAGCATGCAGGGAGAGAATATGACAGCAATTTGGAAAGTGTTCTTCAGACTTGGGTGTTGATAGTAAAAGTTAGAAAGCAAATGATGAGAACAATAAAGCAGATATTTTACATAAGCGAGTATAAAGTAGTTTCAATAAAGACAATAAAGATGATTCCTGATAGTATCTTTTGTATCCACATACCCATAGGTATACTGCTACGTCCACATATGCATAGACATAGTGTCTATAAAAAGTATTCATTCATTATTGAATCATGGTTAAATAAACATGGCTTTTTTGGCAAAACTTTTACAAAAATAAAGTTGTTTTCATTTTAAAGTGAAAACACAAACATAAAAAATTATATAAATTCCTTAAACATCTAAAACTGAAAAAAAACTCACTCTAAGTGATAGCTTATCAAGACATATATATTGATTTCTTAGCAACCATTAATTTTAATTCGATTTAAAAAAAGAGGGTTGGCATAGTTAAAAGGAGGAGTAAAGGTAAAGATGCTTTGCTGCACAGAGTAAAGATTGGGGGGATGGGAGCTGAGATCAGTGTAATTCTTCAAGTTTTCCTCTTCCTCTACCGCGTTGTGCCTAAAATCTGTCCTAGAACACCATAAACAATGATCTGTAACAGCTAAAAGTAATAGTAACAACTTTTTCCAGGTTTAAGCCAGTGCACTTTTATTCTACCATAAATGCATAAAAGTATTCTGTTCAAATTGTGCGACCATAAAACTTTTTTTACTTTAACAAAGGCCGGCTTGTAGCTTGAGTTTATGTGCCAACTTTAATCTGTCTTTTTCTCCTGTCTGTGTTTGACTTGTAGAAACATGCTGACATATCCAAATTATGGAGTTGGTGTTGTAATCATCTTCTGAAATTTAAATATTGCTTTCACCGACTCCAAAGCATAATTCGTAGCCTCTTTGCTCATACTTCCTAAATTGAAATACAGTGCTTTGATCTCAGGGCTTAATTTGACTTTTTTCATCTTCAAATTGTGTTATTATGCGAGTGCAAGTCTTTCTGTCAGCTGACATTTTTCTTCAGTGTTTCACTAAATAACTGATGAGCTCACACTGGAAACTTTTCCTTTTTCCCTGCCACGAAGTCTAAGCCCACTTTGGAGTGGCCCCGTGATTTATATCACTAACGAGTTCTGCAGGCTTTGCCCAGACTCCCAGGGAAATATAAGCCTTTCCTTCCCCAGCTAGACTCCTAGTACCTGGAAAAGTAGACTTTAGATCCCTAGTTCAAGAAAAACCCCAGAGCTGGTTCTCTGTTTGAAAATATTGGCCGTTCAGTTGGTACCATGTTGTGGAAAATATTGCTTCATCATAAAGTTACTTTTCAGCTCCAAGACAAGAAGATTATCAATTCTCAACAGACAGCAGTTTAATTCATTCAGCATTGTAAATCTGCTTTATTCATTGTCTGTACAGTTATAACAGGATTGTTTTTTTCCTACATTCCAACAACTAAGGCACAACGCATGTGTTTAACCTTAGCCTCTGAGAATGTTTCTTCACTTAAAACATGTCACCTTTGCATGTGTGCAGCAAACAGGACAAGGGTTTGAAGCAAGAGGAGACAAGGAGAGTTTTCCTTATGAGCACACTTCAGTATTTACGCTTTTCATCCAAGCCTGTGATGAAGGCCAAGCACTTCAGCACCATAAATCTTTATAAATCCTTCCTTCATGCTCTATCTTGCTGTCTGTCTCTTCTTTTCTCCATTTTCCCTCTCAGTCTGTCTTGTTGATCTGGCCTCAGCTTCTCTCTGACCTCTCTCTCTCTCTCTCCGGGCCACTGAGCGGAGGCCAGGCAGGCAGGCAACATTGCAGCAGGCCGTTGCTCTTGTATTATTTTTATGAGCTTAGCAGTTGTCCTGGGACTAATATCTATCCCTGTGTTGATAGAGCATTGCATATTGAGGCTCGGTCTGTTAACTTAATCTTGCCTCTTTTTTGACTGTTAAGGGAACTAAAAAAAAAACAAAAGTGGATGAGAGAGGATCTCTCATCCAGTAAAAGGGCTAAAGTGGCTATTCTGGCAAATAACACATAACATGGGTTGTGGGCAGTGTGCCAGTAGTTTGCTACTTGAGTTAGACGAGTTGTATGATGAGAAGAGAAGAGATAGATAACACTCTTATGTCTGCCTGACTGACATGAGGCTGGAGCCAGAAAATAATTTGCCTAGTTTAGCATAAAAATGTGTGAATCTGTTAGCTACCTGGCTCCGTAAAACTGTTTCCCACTTCTCAGAGTCTTTATGTTATGCTAAGCTAACTGTGTCTTGGCTCTAGGAAAAACATGACAATGGTAGCCTATAGCTTTTCCAAGCTAGCTCTTAGCAAGAACACTTATTGTATTTCCCAAAATGTTGAATTTTTTAAATTAAAGTAATGAGAAATAATGTTTAAGAAGCATAATGTTTATTATGTCTCCCCCCTGGAATGTCTGGATGAATAAGTTATTAGTAATTATAATAAATTATTGAATTCATTATTCTAGTGTTACATAACATAATATTATAGTTTATTAGTTTTGAAGACCCCAAATATGCAGAATTCAGTTGTAGTCCAACAGTCCAATCCAGAATTTTCCTCTTGCTAATGTCGTCTGCTGGTGAGGTGTCATAGTTGGCTGAGGCAGATGCTATATCCATATGCTGTGTTCTCTGTGTGCTTGGCAGTTTGTAGACGCATGTCTTTATCACTGACAACGTAACTCCACGTCTCCCTGCCCCCGAGGCGCACATCAGCAACCAAGAGGGGGGCAAAGCTCAAAACCAGTTGTTCCAGAGACAAGCTCTGAGAGCATAGTCTCAGCTAAGACAGAAACAAGCATCTGTATAGCTTTTTTAACACGAAAATTCTGGGTGTGCCAGGGACCTTTAAAACATTTGTAACTGACACATATTTATGTAATTTAGTAATTATGATGATTATGCACAAGCGCTCTTTAAGATTGGTTTTAGCCACTGTCAATTCACTGTTCCCTAAAACATACCAACGTGCAGTTAGTCAGGTCAGCTTGGGTTTTCTGTTTTAAAGTACCTATTAATGAAATCGTGGAACTCTTGTTGGCATACAGATTTAAGTGGTATAAACATGTCACTGGCATCACATTAACCCTCTTACATCAAACTGGAAGCAAACAAGAATCCTAATTGCTGTTTGCGTGGTTACAGACTAATCTCTCAGTCAAGTCATGTGGCGCTCAGGGGGTTTGACTGGAAAGCAATCTTGAATAATTTCATCCATATGCAAAAAGTTCAGTTTTCTAATATGGATGTGATATTTTCATTATTTTACCATGCTATTTCTAAAATAGCATTTTTTATAAAATGTATTAAGAATGACATGCTCTTAAATGCCATGTAAATGATGTACAACATGTCTCAGACACGTAGTACTTATTTATTTACATGACTGCACTGATAAACTGATTGCCCCCATGCATTTTTCCTTGCAGTACACTAACTATGAATATGGTGAGTTCTATGACTACAGTGAAGGAGAGTTAACCACTGGCGCTCCCCCAACTGAACAAGCCAAGACAGAGGTAACAACTGACTAATACTGTTATCATGGCTCTTACCATGAATAACACAAATACTAGCAACAATCTAGTTGTAAGTCTTGTATGTCTTTAGTCCACCCTTAGTGTCTTTCCCTGTTGGTCCTTTTTCTTCCCTTGTATTGAGCGTTGTATTCTCTGATATCTCTGGTATAATAATTCTCTGTGTGTGTTTTCTGGGTCTGATTTCAGACAGTTGTGGGTGGAGATTACTACACTGGTGAGTATGACTACACCAATGTGGACAAAGGTCAGCCAGAAACTCCCACTG
>OMLM01000817.1:204362-241350 GCA_900302695.1 Helostoma temminkii | reverse complement strand
GGCATTTATTACAATGGATATATAAACAGCACAAATATATTCCTAGATGAGCCAATAATAATATTTTTCTAATACATGTTTTCTACCTCTGGCATAATCTATAGAGGTTGAATAATTGTTGAACAGCGGTTAATACAGATTGAAATGTGTGGCCCAGCTTCAACTACGTGACTGGAAATTATGTGAATCAGGTTTGCAATTTTAATAAAAACATGTACAAAATATACACGGGCTCTCGTGTACACTAGCAGGTATGTAACAGGTATGAACACGACACACAGTTTAGTTCTGTAATAATTGCTTTTCTGAAGCTGAACTTTGTTTTTCCTTGTCTTGAGAAGTGGCCACGCCCCTTACCAACACCAATTAAACGATGCAACAAGTCATGAAGACTCAAAGGGGACAAGTGTGCTCAGTTTTGTTCATCCCACACTACCTTAGCTATTCACCTAAAATGCTACATCAAAACAGGAATGTGAGAGACTGGCAACAGGAGACTCCTCAGAGAAGGAAGCTTAATCATGCACTGAGCTTCAATGTCTGACTCACACTCTCTGCTCTGTGGAATGAGAAAACCACATTACTAGAAGGTGTGCCTGTAAACAAGACTCTTGTTTAGCTAGTGTTTGGTCACACAGCATACAAAAAACCTCAGTACACTGTTTACTGCTACAGATGCAAATGCACCTCTTACATGCTAACAGAAAATTACATTGTCCTGTTGAATTCCAGCACTGGCAACCTGGCAGCACGTGATGTTTTGAAGGATTATTTCCTGCTGGACATTTCCATTTCTCTGCTGGTGTCAAGTGATTAACAATAGCCAGGGCAGAACATGCTGTATCACCTTCACTGACCTGAAAACACTCAACTCTAGCACAAGGACATAACAATAACACATGATATCAAAATTAAGGGTTCATGTTTACTGTAATGAAACAGATCCCAGTTTTTTTCCAAACTGTGACATAAATGCCACCAAAATTCAGTCATGGCCTTCTGACTGCGTCTGATTACTGTATTCATTCATTATTTTCAGCTGATAAATGTTATAATCTCACAATCTACTTTTAACATGTACAAAAAGTAGTTTTCATGTGTGAATGGTTTGTTGCCTGTAAAGAAATGTTAAGCTAAAGTTAACACCAGACATTTCTTGCTGTGCCTTGTGGTCCATAGTTTTGATGCCCAGACACAGTCAGTAAACTTATGTTAAAACTTCATATCAGGTTAATTTTTCCTCTCATCTCTTACATTAGAAAGCTAGTATGGACTGAAGGTAATGCTTTCAATGTACAGTGTATGTAGTATGTCTTCTTGGTAATCATTTATCTATTCTGGTTGTGGCGCTTTCTTTTGCTTTTAACAGAGAGCAGCTATAAAAAGGAAAAGCAATTTCCCTCTCGGATGAGTAAAGGTTTTTGAATCTTGAATGTAATCTGTGCAAAAGATGGAAGACAAATCTTCATGACCATTTGCGTGTACGCTATCCTGCCTTGAAGTCAGAGCCAAAATCACAGCCAACCTGAGGCACATTATCCTGGAGCAGACTGAAGACAATTATGGCCATGACACCGATAAATAAATGGGCTTTTAAATGAAGAATCTTCCCTTAATCTACCAGCAGGTGCAAACCAGGTAGATTTAAAAAGGTGCATTTATGTTTGCACCCACGTTTAAACAGGCTTTCACTGGGAGGTATAGTTTGATGGGAGATGGGGACTTTTAATCATGATCACAGGTGTTAAGAAACTAACTGTTGCTCATAGGACACAGTTAGGGTTAGACAACAGGGTTATAACTTTTTGTCTATGATAAAGTACACCGTGTATATGTAATGCATCACAATGTCCTGCTATTTTCACACAAGTGTGTCAGGTGGTGGTTTAAAATAAGAAAAGCACATTGCAACTGCATATTTATCTGAAGACACAGTAAACTGTTATTGTTAACGTGATACACAAAGAAATGCAAGACTGTTGCACCTATAATAAACATTTGAAAACAATGAAATTCTCACATCCACCAATCTGTTTGTTTAACTGTGATTAAACACCAGACTTATCAAATGCTTGTTTCAACTCTGATGACATTCAGACACTCAGAGCTGTCCAGTACAGCTGGTCCTCTTCTGTGGCTACTGGATTTTAAGTGCTTTGCTCAAGGGCACACTGAAAGGTCTATCAACAGTAACTCACTCACTTGGCCCTCTTTTGCTGCCACAAGCCTTTTATATATAACATCAGATATATCAGGTAATATTCAGACTCTTTCAATCATCGCACATTTTGTTTCTACTACTGCTGCAATGAGAACATTAAACTGTGGTTTTAGAAAAAATCTAAAGATAAAATCTCTCATTTAGAAATGTTTATGGTCTGGTGCATCCTGTTTGCTACTGAAAGTAGTGCTATTCCCTTCTAAATTAAACACAATAGTGTGCAAAACATGATGGTGTCTAAATACTTTCTGAAGGCACTGTAAGATCAGTACAATACATGTACTGAACATTGCTTTCAAATACAGATGTCAGCACAAAAAAAAAAAATCACTGCACCAAACCAGAACAAATACATGTTAAGCTGTGATAACTGTTTTGTCAGTAAAAGTTTTAAATTGGCATAAACTGTTGTCCTGCAACTTGTGGATCATGTTGCAGACTTTGAACGAGGAGGACAAAAGGTGGCAGTTGCCAGGTGGCAAGGACCAGGACAGATATAACAAAGACCCTCTGTGTGCACACTGTATACCTCCCAAAGCCTCCATCCCTGGGCACACAGGAGTTAAACACTCCAACCAGCCTCTCACTAGGAAGATATTGGGCACGTAGAGAACATGTACAACAGCATAATGCTAAAATCTCTCTGAATTGATGAGCAGCCCAGCCTGTCAACTGACCTGGTGAAAGTGGAACAATGTTATCACTGGTCCTGTCATCACTAAGTAAGGATAATCAAGGTTGTACTATAAGAAGAAGAGAAGAATCCCTTACAGTCCCACAGTGGGGAAATTTGCATTTTGGAAAAGGAGTGCTTCAAATGCAGATTAAACAAAATGCAAGACTTGCTAAATCTTTTATCAAAAATAAGCCCATGCTGTAATGAACACGTGCTTTCATTTTTAAATTTCCAAATAACACAATAAAAAAACAATAGTTTCAACTTAAGAAGTAATTATTAGATTAACAGACTAATACAAAATTGTTAATAATTAACAGATTATTGATTATCAATCTGCATCTCTGTTGTGTTTAACAATGAAGACTCAGATGAGTGTTTACTAGTCACTTCACAGTATTTGTAGTAACATATCACATTTATGCATTTTTGTACTTCCACCAATTTCACAAGCACAACTATCAAAGAATCAAATGAAAAGGAAAGTACAATGATGATGCAGAATAAGAATATGGGACCATAATCTCTGAGGAGTCCAACCAAACATCCTAAACCATAGATGCCAGCTAGGCTACCTTTTATTATAAGGCTGCAACAGCAGCACTAGTTCCAAAATACTCACATCTGAAAGCATCTTACACTTAAAACACACATTAACTCGCGATCTCTGTGGTTTTCTTTGAGTCACTTCAAAGAGACCATACATCAGCTTTCCTCCTTTATTCCATGAAGAGCCCCAAGGGCAGATGAGGATGAAGGCAGGGGAAAGGAATCTGAGCAAGACTGTCTGCTGCTGTGCCACTAAAGGCATCTCATTGATGCTTATTTGTTGCTCAAAGGGGGCTCCTTAGTTTACTCAACAAATATCACACAGTTTACTGAAAAAATTATTTGCTGTTTGTGGCATAATGATAGCATCTCGAGGCGACTAAAGGGTCATTTAAGAGCTCTCTCACACATACAACTATTTTTGGATGCTGTTTTACATGGGGACCTTTGTGAGTACAGCAGTTTGAAAAGCCTGTGTTGTGTGTGCAAGATATATATATATATATTTTGCAACCTGAAAATGCTACAGGAACAAGTCACTGATTTCAGCTTTCAGTATTTGTTAATTATCATAAGAGCAAAATTAAATCAGTGTAAGACCAGGCAGGGCCATGGGGTTTCAACAGAATTAAAGCCAAGCTCAAAGTCTTATGACATTTGCTATGAAACAGACACACAAGAAGCAAAAAACACACCAGAAGGTGATTTTAGCAGGAGGGCTACAGCTTATAATACTGTTTTTTGCCTTACAGAAACCTCTGTGAGTACAACAGCTCTTAGACAAAAAGATGTGAAAGCAGGGGCTCCCCTATTCAACCACAGGATCCTTGGAAAGTGGCATGAAGGAAATGAATGTTGCTGCCAATCACTCCTCACTGTTCACAAGCTCTTTTGCAAAGCTCCAGCTTTGGCTTTCAGCTCTTTGGAGGAGGGGAAGAAAGCTGGTGAGCTGACATGCACTTGGCTCTTTAGACTACGTGGACAGTTTGACACACTTCCTCACATTTTTATGAGAAAAGTATTTCTGCAACAAACCAACAGAATTATGCCACACTCACCTTATGACCTGATGGAGTTGACAACTTATCACATTGTTAAAACTCTGCATTTTGATAGCAACTTTAACATGATAGTAAGCTATAATAGCAGAAAGAGTCTCTATGATTGTAATGTCCCAACTATAAACTATAGCTGTACCAATTATAATATCTGTTCTACCCAATGCTTATTTTGAATAGTGACTATAGTTTGCGTTGAAAGTAAAGCCTAGCACTACCAGAGTGAATATTAAGGCAAAGTAATTAAACCATGCAAGGACTAGAAAACTGAATCTCTTAGGGCTTACTAAGGCTTACTTTCCTCCAAGAAAATATTATGTAATGTGTTTGGGATCGGAACCACTGGTGATTCTATCATGAAAAACTGAGATCAAAAGATGAGGCAGCAAAACATTAATTGTACACAAAAACATATTTTTTACTTCAGCCCTCATCCTCTAAATGATTGTGTGAATGGTGAGAAAGCCAGGAATTAGAGCAAGAGAGAAAACTATTGAAACCAGCGCCACAGAATGGATCATGGACCTTATGATGTTCAGTGAGCACTGTGATAAAGCATCTCTCTTTCATTTCCAGAATAATTTCAATATGCTTCTTCCTTGGCCTTAGAAGAGCTGTTTCAGCTGTAGCAGACAGAAAACATTGACACAGTGTATGATCGTGTACTTCACTCCAAATTAGAGCACCAACAACTTATCTTTTGATTAGTCTATCAACGGAAAATTCCTCTGGAACTAAATTACAGCTGCCCAGACAATACTACAATTAAATATAATTCAACAGCAAACTGACTAACTATTAGTTTTAGGTATTGTTTCCATTGCAGGTCAGTTTTGACCAAAATATTAAGCCGTTTCTCCTTTATGGGTCTTTTTACATCGTAACGTGCTATGTTGAAGGGATTTTTTTGCATTTACTAACTACCTTCCTGCATCAACTGGTTCCTTGCATTAAGTATGGCTTAAGTAATTTAATTTGAACTACCAGCTGCAACGCAATTCAAACCACGGATGTAGGCCTTGAGACAGAGGTGGGAGTGGAGGCCAGGAAAGCCTGTGCCGAGTAGGATTCTTTTTAGAGACAGTTCACCACCCGTTAGTCATATGCAAAACCAATCAGGGATGCTGTCTGCACTTCATCCAGAGACAAACACAGTGTATGCAAACCTTGCTTCAGCTCAGGCATGACATTTTTCTGCAGATTTGCCTTACTGACCCCTTGGGAATCAGGTTGTTTGGTAAAGTTATCAAAATTAAATCATGGACAGACAATCCATGTGCAAAGGGGAAAAAAGCAGAGACCACAGCAGCTTTACATTACTTGATATGTGATAGGTGATATCATACTTTTCCTATTACAGTAATGTCACTACGCTTTACTAGAAAATACAATTTTTCTTGTACTGAAACAGAGGTCCTGCAGACCACAGAGGATATGGAAACAATTAATATTTAGAAACCTCCAAAATGGTCAGAATTCATCCCGAGAGGCTAAACATGTATGAGGAATCATCAGATTTAACAAAAAATTGAACATATCAGGCTGTGACACCACTGAACTGCATGTCTGGGAAACCAGTTCAAGAAACGATGATTGTGATAAGCCGCTGCTCTTATTCAAGGTGGGATTTTTTTGTGCCAGTGCGCTGCCTCACCGTGCTGTGTAAATGGTTCCATACCAGCCTGGGGGATTACTGTCGACCCTGCCACAAGAGGCAGTGACAAAGTGACAGTGTCTGTGTGCAAGAAGAGAAGTGTCGAGGTTTGGAAATTTGGCTGCGCAAATTACCACGACACAAGAACGTGCATTTTTGTGCTGCGGTTTCGCTCTCTGTTTCAGAACCTAAACACCCCTAACTATAAACTATATTTAACTGTATCATATTAAAAAAAAATTTCTATCCACATAATCAGTAGCTTGTCATTGTCTGTTCAAATAATGGTGGACTAGCTAACTTAGGGTTACTTCCTGATGCTGCAGTGGTGCTCCCCAGCAGCCCATCACCACTGCGAAGTTGATGCCAGTTTCAACCTCCCTCCAACATGTTTTTTTCCTACCGCTGCATCGCGGATGTTTCTGTCCACACATACTTCTAGCCCCTCAGTAGTAGTCAAACATTCAGAGATTTCTCCACATGACCAGATGAGGTTTCAGGCAAACCACAAGAGAGGCCTAGGTCTGGCAACATAAGATTAACTATAGCATGATGGAGAACAAGAGCAACCAAACCAGACAGAGTCAGCCTACGCTCCAACACCATCAGATTATAGAGAAAAAGTGGCAGAAATGTTTTGCAGCAGCACAGTGAGTGTTAGTTTGATGCTCCTGTCAAAAAGCCAGCAACCAAAATTATAAAAATTTTATTTTTTAAGCAAGTGAAAGCGTTACAGTGGATGTAGATTTACACAACAAGGATATATATCTCCTATATTTGCCACACATTTGCATGACTGATGCTTACTCTTGAGTTAATATATAAGAGGCTCCACACTAGTTTTTGTGAAAAGAAAAAAAAAACAAAACACTGTCATCATCCCTCCCCAAAGAAATTTAAATACTAGCCGTCCTACCCCTTCATCAGACTGTAAAGTGACACCTATATGATCATGTTTGAACAGAGACAAAACATACATAAGACAAGCAGACCAGCCTCGGCAGCTTCATCATAGACCCCAACAGCAACAGACCATACAAAACGTACCTCCCCTCTACCGTATGACATTTTTGTTGTGGGTTTTAAATTGTATGGTTAAGTCACTTCCTCCTTTCCACTACTCCTAATGACACATCTGCACACCTTTCTAGATGCATCTTATGGCTGAAACACACCACAGCTGTCAGACTGCTTCAACCTTCAAGGCAGTTTTCTTGATGATGGAAGTTTTGGGTTTCTTGTATGAGACAATAGTTCATCATCTCTGCTGTGCACAACAGCACAGACACGCTGCTTTAAATTAATTAATCAACACATGTCCAGCACGTTGATAAATTTACCTACACCACAGGTGTCATGTACCATCCAGCTGTGTACTATTTTTGTGACTGCATTAGGTTCATTTCATGGCAATGAAATGTTAATTTCAAAATTAACAAACTATTATAAATTTTTATTGTTTTGGCATATTGTTCCAGACAGACTTGTTCTTTAATTAGTTAGAATGACTTTTCTTCAGACCTAACATTTCAAACACTATACAAAGATATGTACATGTTCATTTCAGTCTGGCTGGAATACAATTACTTGTACGTGCAAAATAAAAAAGTGATATATCACCAAGGTTGTAAGTTGTAGACCTTCACTGGAGCTCAGTCCTGTTGTATAAGAAAAACTACAGATGCACACTGAAAGGGACAATAACTACAACGTTAGCAGACAGGTTTGAGACGCAGGCCTTAACTTACCTAAAAGCTTCTTCACCTCCTCCACGCTCATGTATATGTTGACACGAGGGTTGTTGTTGTTGTTGTTGTTGACGCCTGTAGCACCGCTGCTGGGGCTGGCCAGGCAGCCGGCCCCTTCCAGCAGCAAGAGGAAGAAGAAGCCCCCCAGCCTCCACGGCACCGAGTGTGGCCAACCTCGGGACTCAGACGGGCTGCCAGAGCCGTGAATCAACCCCAACATAGCAGTGGTCGCTGGCTCTCAGTCGTTCTCGGTGTTGCCCAGTCGCCAATTTCTTTCTCATCCGTATCTGAAGTTAATCCCGGGAGGCGACATTACTTTAGTTACTTTACAGCTTGGCGCCACTTGTAGCCGTAACTTCTTTCCCACCTACGTTAGCTTGTTTTTGTCCTTTCCTTGCTAGCCGAGACAGGCTAAATTAGCCGGAGCGGGCTAACTTCGGTCGGGCTGTGCTAACCGTCCGCCGTCAGACTGCAGTTGAAAGTTCCTGAGATTTACGATGTTTTCCAGGCACAAAAACTACACACCAGATACCGCCACATTCAGGTGCTTTTATTTGTGCAGGCAAACATGAAACAAGTTGCCTAAAGTATCAAAGTCGCTAATATATCCAGCTTTCTCCCTCCATGGTCTTTGCTCCAGTTGCTTTTCCTCAGTATCTCAGTTTTCACTCGGAGCAGGAAGGAGGGGGTCAGGGGGGGCTCGCTGCTCCAAAGTGGAATGCTGCTTTTAGGTGCTGTCGGATATAATGTTTTTATTTTTATTTTTTGTATCAAACTTGATGTGAATGAACGAACTCAAACACATATAAGTTTGTCACATTGAGAAAACGTCAAAACAACAACAAATTGTCAAAGCTATATCTTTATCTTTGCCTACATTATTGTTGTTTATAGTCCTGTTAGCAAATAAAAAAATAAGCTGTAACCACTGAATGTACGCTGCAAAAGTGGCATATTTTATTCGGTCATACACTACCAATAAAGTCAATGCATGCGAATCCAGTACTAATAAGGTAGCAAATCTTTTCCGATATAATTAAATTCTACTATGCGGCTGTAGGTGTGGTATATATAAGTTTCGGAGGTTCCTGAAGGCTGCACACACACAAAAAAAAGCTTAAGTCAGTAAAGAGCAGAATGATGCTTATTTTTTGAACATGCCAAAATGCAAATACTGGTAAATTATGAGGAATCATTTGTTTATTTTCACAGAGACCACCAAATCAGCTTTAAATTTAAAACACAGCATTGTGTAAATTCTAGTCCATGTGTTTGTTTCAGGGCCAGTGACAGTGGTTTTCAATCATAGGCCTTCAGCTGGGTGAACAGTGGGAGGTACTGGGCAACTGTCCTAGACTTTTTACTTGTGTGTTGCAGATGCACTTTTAACATAACAAATTAAAACATTTTCTCTTGACCTGTTGTTGTATCATATGATGAAGTATGGAAAATAATCTAAGAAACAGACACAAATGAGCTTTCCATAGTGACTTTAGAGATTTGGTACAATATAAATGTTACATAGAAGACACCAGAGTCTTAATAAGGTGTCTGGCGACCACAGACCTTTAAAATAGCTTCAGTGCTGCTTGGTGTGAATAAGAGGTGAACATTGGTCCTCTGAAAGGTTTTACTTTGGTTGGTGTTTTGATGACAGTTGTGTATGTGAACATCTGTAGGTGCATTTATACAGGTTTTTTATAGATACATTTTACACACAGAAGCTGAATATCAGATGGCAGACAGAGCTGCAGGAGTGTATTTTATCTATAATAATTAATTGATAGTCAGGCCTGTGTTCCTTCTCATACTGCTGTTTAAATAGTTAACAATTGTGTTGTAATTAATCATGCAACACAAGTGATTTTGGTTGTGTTGCCACCTTTTGCTTAACTGTTGTTAAAATGCTACTAATCAGGAAATATTTGTCATGGCCTTTGAAATGACTGACTGGTTTCACGAAATGATTTTAACTGTCCTTTATTCATTTTACTGAATAAGGGACAAGGGACACATCAACATTATCAGGTTGTGATTAAAAGACACCAAAAAGGCAAAGATATTGAAATGAAACTGTGTATGTATATTACAGTGAATTCATTTTTTAAAATACTAATATTTGGTGGTTATTTATGCATACATGTAAAATAACAAAGGCAGTAATGTTTTTAATTTAGCATGAAAATGTCAAACCAAAAAGACAAAAGAAACATTCAAACATTTTAACATTTTTATTATTAAAATATCCACCTACAAAATGGTCTATAAACACTATTTACACAGAAGAAAAGATATTTTACACAGAAAACACTGTGCACCATTGTCAGAGAGGATGAGATGACTTTGTGAAATGTGGAGAAAATATACATTTCCCATCGTCTTTATAAGCAGATCATGGGGCTGGTATAAACACCGGGACTCTCAACACTCTTCAGTTATTTCCCTGAGGGACAAACCTGCAGCTGAATCACAAATAAAAACCTCTCCTAAAGTGTCACCATGGACACAGACATGAGGTATGTAAGGTCTCTGATGCAGTGCAGCGGACTGCTTAACATCAATATTTGCATACACATGCTTGTTTGCATGAAAAATCCACATCACAAATCATAAATGATTCAGGCCATTTTTCATTTGATTTATTGAAGTCTCTCTGTGATGCATACAGCTGCAAACACAGCTCTCAGGAATTAAAGGCAAACTGATTTTCAGATGACTGATGATCTCTCTCTGAAATGTTACAGTGGGTGCTGACAGGGGCTTTCAGCACAAAAAATGACCATAATCAGTTACTTCAAGTAGATTATAAACACCAAAATTGAAGTAAGGAGGTTTTTCCACATGACAGTGATGACAGTCCTTTCAATAGTATCCAAGTGCTGCAGGGAAAAAAAAAACACTCCTTTTTAGGATAGTTGTTGAAAAACCTGATCTGCTATATTAGCAGTAAATATACACAGTTGAAGGAAAACATTTCAATGTGATGTTACAGAACATAATGTGTTATAAAACAAAGAAAACATACCTCTATTGTTGTCTGTTTGTTCTCCTGGCTGTTAAGAAAGTTAATTTCAGCATGTGAGGAAAGTTGCATGGGTGTATTTTCATCATCACTGTTTAGACAGTCTGTGAGACTTACTCTGACTTTTCTTGGGAAGTGATGGTTCACAGATCTCTCGATAACAAACATCCTGTTGCACTTTGTATGTCCTTTTGTACCTGCGAAGAAGAAAATGTGCTCACCTGTTTTATCCATTATGTTACACAGCATCTCTACAGCTTTGCAGTTTAGAGGTTTAAGTCACGGGAACATAAGCATGCAAGGCCAGAACAGGCGATGTGCACCTCATATGACTTACAGATAGTGGCACACGCCTCCCTCCCAGACAGGCACACTCTTGGTTTCAGAGTAGAGACGGGTACAGGGGTGTGGTACTCGCTGGCACGCTGCAAACAGTGGTCATACAACATGAGGTATGAATGTTTTAAGTATGCAGGGAAAAGTTTGCTGGATGGTTTAGGAGTAGTGGGATGGAGCCGGGCCCTTCTCTCTAGCTGACGGATGGTTTTAGGAAAGGAATGTTTAAACAATCTGACATGGGGTGTTTAGAAGAAGAGAAGAACTCAGGAGGGGTGAGGGTATGTCCTGTGTCTCCATGTATGCATCAACACTTAGTTATTAGTGGAATCAAACACATGGTTTTATTGTGTTTTATATTGTTTTGTAATAAACATTATTCTTTTTATCAGTATTTCTGATTTATGTTATAACTGTTATAACACAACCGTGTGTGTAGAAGCCCACTGTTTTTGTATAAGAGCCAAAACAACATGCATCTTAACCTGCAGACCACTCAGAAAGTATATATATATAATTCAGTTTAGTTTCAGTTATACTATGTCATAACATATCAAATCTTCTGCTCATCATCTGCTAATGCCTTAGAGCTCCAAATCACTCCCATTGCATCTATAACTCACCCAACACATAAAGGATTGCCATATAATAAAGCAATCCAGAAATAATTCAAGTTGGCATCAAAGATTTTTTTCTTCATGACCTGTTTCTTGAATTTTGCATTATAATCTTTCTCATATGTCACACTTCTTATACCATCTAAACATCTAGATTCTCAAAAGTGTCATACTAGGTCTTGACTCAGAGAGGGCATATTGATAGTTGTTAAAAACCTTGGTCAAATTGCAAATAATACATTACTCACTGTACTCCATATAAAGTAGGGGTAGCAGTAGTAGTAACAGCCAAAAGACTTTCCCAGCAGGCAGTTTCCCATTTATAGCCTGTCACAGATACATTCAGGCAGCTTGACTCACAGCTTGTACAGTATGTCTTAAAAATTACTGAGTACACAGTCATCTAATGACTGTTAAGGTACTTGATATAAGGCTTCTCTTATAAAACAGAATCCTGATATCTTCATCAGAATTTTTTATAAATAATTAAGTTTGTCAAAAATTATATTCAGTGTTCGAAACCCTTATGAGCGTTTAACAATTATGTCTAAATATCAAATTATGGAAAACTATTTTCTGGACATGTTACACTAGTTAATTATGAATTGTGAAGTACCATCCTTTCAAGTACCCCTACAGCATTCAAAGGAAACAATGAGCTACACTGTAAATGTTTGGGTCAGTTTAAAGTAAGGATACAGCTACAGTTACATTAGGAGAAAGCAGGACTGGTATATATAAACAAGACTGGAGCTGAGCAAAAATCTTTCAGAAATCTTTCATTGGAAAATCATGTACATGAATGACTTCTAGATATAAATTCAAACGTTGTGGAAACTTTCACTTCAAATGGCTTTAAAGTATTTATCATTTTTCTACAATGAACAACAATGAGTAACAATGAACCCATAGGACTTTTTTGACTTGACTTTTCCTCTATAATGGCTCCAGCATAGTGTCACCAGGTGGTCGAAGTTTTCATGTATGGAAATAACTCAATGTCTGATGGATGTTACAGAACTTGCAGACATTCTTGGAGCCCAAAACTGGAAATGTGGTTCTGTCTCCACAAAAATATTAAATGGATGACCATTAAATTTGGTTCAGGTATTAATTCAATAATTAACTGTAGTAACTACGGTGGGGTGAATGACAAACCAATACACTGGCAAATTTGCAAAAAAGCACCCTACTTCCACTGTGTGTATGTGTGTGGAGAGGAAGCACATAAACTTACAGAGTTCACACTGTTTGCCCTTAAACCCCACTGCGCATTCGCAAATGAAGGAGTCTCCGTCGTTCACACATGTGCCTTCATTCTGGCAGAGCAGAGTGCGACAGTCCTGCGGCAACTCTAAAAGACAACAGCTGCCATCAACATCCACAGTACAGAAAGAGGAGGTGTCTCAGGTTTCAGGCCACTACTCCACTTTATCTGCAGCTTATACCGTGTGTTTATAGCCTCTGACAGAACCTCCCCCTTTATCATTCTGCTTTCTTGAATACTACATCTCTTTTTCATGCTTAGTATTTACATCCCAAGAGAACACTCAAAACACCAATGTTAATTAACTTGTCTAAGGACCAATAAATAGGCTCCATCAGCAGGACATTAATCTGTATATGTGGCATTTTGGCTATAATCAATCTAGCAGGTAGCTCTATTAGGGCAAACAGCAGAACACCTACCAGGCTTTGTTTTTAAACCATCTTGTTGAATCTCTAGAGCAAGGCTGATTTTGTTTGTTGTTTCTTCCATCTTCTCTAATCTAATTGGTGGATCAGGTTCTGCAAGGCAAAGCATTTCCTGTCAGTGCTAAAAAGACAAAATAAAGACAGACACACTGCAGTGTGACTCTGGCTAAAGTAAGATGTTGTCTACATGCCTCAGCCTGGAGACGGAAACACAAAATTACTGATTTGACAATATGGCCAAAATCATATTATGACATCATGGGTGTAACAATGTTAAAACGGATGAGAACAATCCTAGAAAGGAAGCTTATTCTCTAGAGTTCAAGATAACATCTGTAAAACAGTTTTTATGTTTATGCTATTGGCTTTAAACATGTGCGCTGAGATGCATTAAATAAAACTATAAAAATACATTGAGAAAATTCTAATATTAAAATGTAAGGATGATAAAGTTTATACCAGAAAGTCACTGTTATCTGACTCGTTTCACTTTTCAAAATCTGCATTATTAAGTGCATGTGTCAGATAAAATGGTTATATGTTAATAGGACCACAGCCTATGTTAAGCCTAAGTTATTCCATCTGCACCAAGATAAGCAACTAAGATAGCTCCTTCATTATTCGGACATCCTAAACAGATCATAACTGTTTCAGTGTGTTGGTTTAAGAGATGTCAGACAAATCAGTGTCGTGCTGATTTTATCCAGCTTTGGAAGCAAAATAAATTACTTCACAGTGTAATTATATGTCGTGAGTATTAACATGGCACATTTTGTATGAAATACTTTGCATGACACATTCAAAATCAAACTGTGCTAATGTGATGCTTCTCCATATGCTTATCACATGGCTGCTCATATGTCTACTTACTGGTGCGATGTCGAATGGCTTTTTGAGACAAGTGAGTGAACTTGGCTGTTATCTTGCCCCTTCTGTCAATGAGTTCTTTGTATCTGTAACACAGAAGAAACTAATGCTATGTTGTGTCACCAGACAGAAGCAAACTATTCATTTTACATATTTTTAGGATAGTTTTAATAATCATTAAGATCTTGCTGCACCTGGGCAATTCCTCTGAGTTCTCTGCTCCTGCTGTACCTCCCAGGTCTGGAGGCTGAGATGGAGGAGGTCTGCGTCCAATCAGAGGCCCTTGTCCAGTGGCTGCTGGCCTGTCTCTTCTCGGTGATCTAAACTCCATCGGTACTTTAAATTTATACAAAATGTATTTAAAATACCATCTATTTATAACTCAAGATGTAAGCAAAGCCTTTTTCACCACATACTATAGTTTACAGTTAATACTATGTGGTTTCCATCTAATGGCACATTTGAGTGTAGAGGAAGGGTTATGGCAAAAAGACTTACAGGTAGTGAAGGCTAATTGTTGAGGTATGCTGTGGATCTGTTCCTGCCCTGTGTTTTTGACAGAGGTGAGAGCCACGTAGTAGTGCTGTCCTGGTGTTAGTTCACGGAGGGTATGTGAGCCTAATTTCCCATCGGTCAGAAAACGACTTCTAGTATTCAACCCTCGGGTCACGTTGACAACAAAGCCATCTGGGACATGTCTTGGGTGGCGGCTCCAGCTGATCAGTGCTGAGTTAGTGGTCACATGTGACAGGGAGAGGTTCTGTGGCGGGAGAGGCCCTGAGGAAACATGCAAAGGGTCAGACTGCTGCATGGATAGAAAAAAAACATTATGTTTGTTTTGCTTAGTTTCCTTAGTTTCGGAACAAACTGACACAGTGACACAGTGACACAGTGCACTGATTCAAAACTTTATCCACCGTATTTTTGAACTGTGGCTGAAATTATTTATTAGCTGCAGTTGTTTGCTTCTATCTTTTGCTTTTATCCTTGTATGTGTATCAATACTATCAAATAATACATTATTTCAAAATATTAGAACCAAAATAAAGAGACCTATAGGACTTCCTTAGATACCTGCGTCCCAAACATATCACCGAAATAGTGCATTTTACTCATGGCTGGAAATAGACAACTCGATGTAATTGCAATTTTTGGAGAGAAGTAGACTTCTAACCATACGGACCACTTCCAACGAGTTGTCCATTTCCAGCTACCCCTTTTGTTTGCGCTCAAAGTTACCTCTAAAAATGGGTCCCTTGGGCCCCTCACTTTAATAAAGCATGGCAGGGCCCAGGTTTCCAAAAGTCTCATATAGGATCCTTTAACATATTCATGTATCATTACATCCTTTCATTGCAAACAGTGAGAAAACAAATGAAAGCAAGCATAGAAAGGGTACTGCTGTTTTAACTATGTGCTAAAACACATAGTATAATATATAAAATATATAATACAGGGCCAAGTTAAAGTGCTTCATCTACTGTAATACATAAACTCTTTAATTATATGCAGAGAATCCATGAATCCTAAAATCCTAACTCCTAATTCTAAACCAGTAGTTGAGGAGTTGTTTTTTTTAAAATTCCCCTTAGTAATACATACAGCTACTGAACACTGTAGGCTGAGTGGTGATGTAACTTACTTGTCCAGAATTGCAGCGGACCAGCTGAGTGGCTGGTGGAGGGAAACTCATCAGGTCTTATTCCACTCTGAGTCAACACATCCACTGTGTACATCTGACCAGGAAGCAATGAACTAGGAAATAGGAAGGTACACAAAAACACACTACAATGAACAAAAGATGACTTTACCTTTCTCACGTTACTGCTATGAGCTCGGTAAGACTGATGAAACAGTGACCTCCAGTGGTTAAAATATATATTAACAAAAGGCATTTAAAGTTTTGCACCACAGCACCATTTAGTGGACACGAGGGATGCTGCAGGTCTATGCTAACTGGAAATTCAGGGTTATCAGTGCAGGGTCTGACCTGAAGGTGTACTCAGTGGTACTTGTGTTGAGCACTTCAGTGCGAACAACACCCCGATCTGAAGGCAACAAAGATACAAGCACTCTGCTGACAGCTGCATGACGAGCTGCCTGAACCAGCCAACTCAGCCAAACCTGAGATGATGACACATTGACAACCTGCAGCTCCTCCACCCGCCGAGGTCCTGCACAGAAACACACACTTACATTTGGAAATTCACACATAATACATGCTTCAAAATTCACATGGACACAAGGAAGCTTGTGCTTTAATAAAATGTGCGCTTACTGGTGCGTATCAACGCAGTGGCTGGCTGGCTGTTGTCGGTACTGTTGGTGTTACGTTTGATGGAGACAGTGGAGATGTTGTAAAGCAGGCCAGGCACCAGGCTCCGCATGACATGGGTTGATTGCTTCCTATCCAGATAGTCTGTTCTGTAGTTGCTCCAGCCAAGTGGGGCATAAGTGACAGCGAACCCACTGATCAGGCTGTGAAAAGGCTCTGGCTCATCCCAGCGCAGCTCCACCTCGTTCTCTTCCACACGCAGCACATGAAGACCAGAGGGAGGCAGCAGGTCTGGAAACAGTGGAAACCATGCGTGTCTTACTAATATGTCAAACCATTTAAAAAGATGGCTTAGTAATAAAAAGGGTGAGCAGCAGAGTATGGAGAAGCAAGCGGACACTAATCCAGTCTGGTGACTTTAAACTGACTTTTCTCACAGTCTTTGCCTGTGTGTCCTGTTTGACAAACACAATTGTAGTTTCCTCTCCGGTCACTCCAACACTGACCACGATTTCCACAAGGTTTCAGTATACATGGGTCCTCCACTTGGGGGTGACAAAGACAAACAATTACAATAATATGTTTCTTGTCACAACTTTGTGTACTAATTTATTTGTGTTTTAAGCTTATGACTTAAACAGTCCAATGCCACTTACACATCTGGCACTGGTCCCCAAAGAAACCATCTTTGCACACACACAAATAGTTCTTTCTGTAACTTCGACACACACCTCCGTTTAGACATGGGCTGGACTCACACTCCAGCTCTGCACACAGATATTTACAGTAGAATTTGATTTCTACCCTGCAAAATCTGCACGTTGAAATATATAATTTAAAAATGCACAATGTAACAGGTTGACTGAACACTGTACCCATGTCACAGTTCTGCCCCGTGAAGCCTAGTGGACAATGACACAAGTAGGAGCCAGGCTGGTCCTCACATGTCCCTCCATGTTTGCAGGGTTCAGAAAGGCATTCATTTATGTCTTTAGGGACATGAAACACAAACATATGCACAGGTACTAAATACAGGATGAATCAGGAAACATATAATTTCTGTGTTTAAAATTAAAAGAGTTTGATCAGACTGTACCTGTTTGGCAGCGGTTTCCACTGAAGCCATCACTACATTTACACTGGTAGGACCCAAAATGGTTTCGACATGAACCGCCATTAAGACAAGGCTGTGATAGGCACTCATTAATCTCTGTAACCATATAAACCAAAGTAATTAACATCAACCTATACTGTAAACAATAACTATAGCGATGCTTCTTTCATTAAATCATTGTTTTATAGTGCGTCTCTGCATGTGTTAGTGCATGTTACAGACCCTCACAATGAGGTGGCTGGCTCCAGTCTCCCTGAATACCACAGATGCTCTGAGTTGCTCTGGGCACAGACGTGAAGCCTGAGTGGCATATGTACACAGCCATAGAGCCTGGTGTTGTTGAGGAGAACTGGACTTCAGCGTGCTTCACTTGTGGAGGCGGGCCACATCCCAACTCTGAAATGAGTACCAACATGTTGATAATGTCAGTGAGGCTGCATAGTAACACAAACCCACAAACACTGGGGCTTAAAGAAGCTCATCCAGGACGTACTAATGGCAACAGAGGTATATTCCACCCAGGCACTCTGTTTTAGTCCTCCTAAAATTACCTTCACCATGCTGTTAAGAGTGTATAGACGTGAATCATCAGCTCTAATCAGATCATACTTTATATATCTCAAGCAGCCGTTCTATATCTGTATATATAGGCCCTCCAGTGCAGCAACACTGCTAAGATTATCTACAGAGGAAGAACAAGTATCTTTGTGCTTAACAACTCAGGATATTCCCTGCTTGGACCAATCTATTAAAGTCAACATCCTACAAGGTTCAGAGAGTGAGATTTGGACATTGCTGTGTGGTGACACATAGTCTGCTTACCTGTGGAAGTCTGTACAGAACTTATTTCACAGTGTCTGCCGCTGAAGGCCTCTGTGCATTCACATTTATACTTTCCTATGTAGTGAAAACATGTTCCCCCATTTAGACAGGGGCTGGAGGCACAAGGGTCTGGCTTCCCTGAAAGAAAACGGCCATAAGACATACTTAAAAACTAACCTACATACCAAAAAAATAAATTAGGGATTATAGAGACTAAATGGATAATACAAACATCAAAGAAAAAAATTTAATTACGACTACGAAGATACCACTTCCTCTTTTTTTTTTTCTTTTAAAAAGTACCAAGCAAGTTTGCTGTTCCAAAAAGTAAGGACACTTGACAAGTAAAAGAGTTTTGAGACATTTAATTTTGTATGGATAGTTTAATAATAGGACAATAATACTTGGCCCTGTGGAATTGTGAAAGAAGAGTTGCAATTTGTAATAAAATCATGTTTGTGCTTATCTGCATTGGTCTGAGCAAAAAATGATTTAACTTTGACAGTGCTAGTATGATTATGTTTTCTTGATCATTAAATTAAATTGACTCCTTAAGTTAATTTGATAACAAAACAAAACATTGACAGTTCATTTTGTTCTACTTCAAATACAATAAGTATAATCAATGTTTATTTGTTCACTGAATAAAAAAATACTATAAATCAAATTTATATAATACAGAATATAAGAGTACCTATTTGTAGTTATCTGGTCATTAGACTACTCAGCATGTTTTTCGACAAATCTAATTTAATGTGATCACACAAACATGTAAGGTATGGTGTTTGTTTCAAGTATCATTTGAGGGTTGCACTCACCCACTTCACAGTGTTTTCCAGTGAACCTGTAAGGACACACACACTTGTAGCTCCCTGCCTCTTCTTTACAGGAGCCTCCATTCCGACAGGGACCAGAAGCACAGGTATTGAGTCTAACTGGAAAGAGACAGAGAGGAGGGAATCCTTAAAGTAGAGCCTACTCTGGCCTTTAATCATGCAAGATAAATCTGTTCCAGTATGCTGCAATTCCAGTCAACACTCAGGAAAACCAGCTCATAACTCAGTCATAGGTATAAATGATCTTAAGCCTTTTAGCACTGTAATAATTCAAACAGCATTACAAGTAATGACATGTTTCCTGATGCACTAAAGCTGGGGTTCAGCTTAAGTAATAGGCCACAAATCTGAGGGATGTTTTGCTAATAGTGCTTTATAAATCCATGTGAACATGTTCATGTTCTTCTGCTGCTTTTATCAATCATGCTACCTTTCTCACAGTGCTTCCCCCAGTATCCATATTTGCATTCGCAGGTGTAGCCTCCATCTCGCTCGTAGCAGTAGCCCCCATTCAGACACGGAGAGGAGTCGCAGACCGATCGGGGCTGTACTGAAAAACACACACCGAGACTTGACTGTGTTCCATTGCACTGGTAAACCTCCTAAATTTTATTCAAGCATGTGGGCTTGGTCCAACCTTTAAAAAACACAGATTGTTTGTCATTTTTTGGTTAGATTAAATACAGATGTTGCAGGAGCATTCAACAGAAACATAAATCATTTTGAAAATTCTCCCCACTTCGTAAATATAAAGAGCACGTTATAAGCAGAAATATATTTAAGCAGAAAATGACAAATGGCAAGACCAATGTGCTTGTAGCAAGTGTAACCAGCTGCTCATGCAGTCACGTATCTGCAACACGCTCTGTTGTTCGGTAGGTATCTGAGGCTCTTACCATAGGGATAGAAGTCCTTATGATCTAGTTCTGCTACACTAGTCTGACATGTACACAGGTAGGTTCCCCCATACTCCAAACACGGACCTCCATCAGGACAAGGCCGGCTGTTACTGCAGGGCGTCTGGGTTACTTCTGACAGGAAGGGATTGTGAGTCAGCATTCAACAGGTTCACAAATTTTTTGTTTGACATAGTTGTGGTCTTACAATGACCCATTTTTTTCACATTCATCAAAGCTCTTCTTTTTGACACCTGATAGGATTATATGTATCATACTCACCAAACTGACAGTAGACTCCTGTGTAGCCTGAAGGGCATTCACAAGTCCCATTGATGTCCACACAGACACCCCCATTCTGGCAAAGACATTCCTCTGGAGACACAGTAAGAGAGTGTGTGTGTGAATGAGACAGAGAAGCTCATAGCTGGAAAGTTTGCTTGAGCTACTTGAAAGCAAGTACTTCAATTATGATAAGTTTTCAGTATTGGCCTGAGTCTAAACATAGAGGGAAAGTATAAATGGTCAACATGTGTACCATATGCAGAGTGTCTTTCATCTACTTTACTGTAAACTATGTATTGATTCGCTGTCATTTCTCTTTTCCTAATCTTTTCCAACAAAGTTCACAGGACCAGAAGATTACCAGTCAGCATGCTGCACATCCGCTCAGTACAAATTGTAAGAATGTTTTTATTTTCCTCTCCTTCCTAATTGCAGCAGTGGATCAAAGGAAGTGGCCATATCGCAGCTAAGTGGTTCTCCTTTGAAGTCCGGGGAGCTCGGTGGAGGGTATTATTTTTCTGATGATATGGAGCATATTTTGTGACCAAAAAGTATGGCCCCAAGGGCAATTAATGGATTGTTAATTTGCAAGAGCCACTTTCATTGGCCACCTGTGCGGCCCGGGCCCTTTGATCTGTGAGCCTGATTAGGCACTTCTGAGTCCCACTACTTTCTCTTCCTTGGAGGATCATGCTCCTTTTTCCACTGTGCCTTCCAAGTGAGCCAGGCAGGAAAGTATTTGGGAGATTTAAGAGAGCCTATATAAGCACTGATAGTTATTTCAGCTCAAGGGTGAGAAATAGCATGCATTTGCTATAGATCAAATTCTATTAAAGAGCTTTTGGTGGGAAAAAAAGAAAAAATCTCACAGTGACTGTTATCAGAGGCTTCCATCGGCGTAACCTCTCATGAAAGCCTGATTTACTGTAGCTTCACAAGGTATGCCAGTTATTTCCTAAAATTAATATAGTATGTGGAACATTACACAAAATAAATTAATATATATGAATGGAACATATGAAGTATTAGGAGAGGATGATAGTGTTTTACATATTTTGTGTTCAAATTGCCCTATGGTTATGCAAGAAGCAGCTGTGCTTTAGTGTGGTGCAATGGCCAGCTTCCAGAGAAGCAACTAGTGGTGTGGAAGCATGCATATTTCAACAGCTCTGTCTGAAGAAATGACCTGAATACCAAAGACCAGCTTTGACTCATAAACAGGTCTTTTTAAGTCTAGACTAAGCACTTCCTCTTGTTGGTAAACTAATAAAATGTGCTATTAAACAATTATTCACAGCCACAAGCAACTAGTTCCTGTAGTAAACTGGGCGAGGCTGTGTCAGTTTTGATAATTAAAATAATCCATCATCACAGCAGCCTCTTCCAGGGCAGAGCTCCAAATTCCTGTGGGATAGCACAGCTCCTCTTCAAATACGCCAGTCAGCTCTCTACCTGCCCAGCTGCCTGCTGCAGTAAGCATCAGTCCGGCCGAGTGTACAGTACCTTCACAATTGTCACCATAGAAGCCTGGAGCGCATGTACAGCTGTTGATTCCCGAGCTGGTGTATTCACAAATCTGGTGTGTCTTGCAATCTTCCCCTTCACACAAGGCTGTAAATTGAAAAGCATGGCATATTGTGATGTAAAAATAAAACAGTGTGCAAAAAAACAGCCAAGCTTTAACCTTATTCGTACATGCTTTTACCTGTTTGGTTTTCTGCCTCAGTTGAATTGACCTGAAGTGCCACCAGCTCTGAGAGGGGAAGATTTGAAGGTGGTTTGAAGGTTAGTTTAAAGACAACTAGCATATTAATTAATTAATTAATGAAAAATGTATTAATGAAAAATAATAGGTCATTATCAGATTTATTTTGCAATTTGGGTGCATCATCTCTGCATAGAAGACTATGCACAGATAGAAAGAGACACAAACTGTACTAGACAACCCTGTTTCCAAAAAACATTTTGGAAACTGAAAGAATAAATACAATAAGAAAAGAATGTGATGATATGCAAGCCATTAACATTATACCAAACACATATCAAGTCTTGAAACTGAGAAATGTAATTGTTTTTTTGAAAAATATATGCCTTTTTTTAAAATTTATGTCAGCAGCACATTTCAAAGAAGTTGCATCAGCTCTTCTCTTGTCTTGGTCCATATAGAATTTCAGCTGCTCAACAGTTCAGGTCCTCCTTTGTCATATTTTTCACCTCATATTACACCAAATGATTTTATTAGCTGACAGGTCTAGACTGCAGACAGGCCAGTTTAGCACATGTACTCTAATATGTGCAGAATGTGGTTTGACATTGTCTTGCTGAAATAAGTCATCACTAATGCACCCCCATGCCATCGTGGATGTCGACTTTTGAACTGTGCAGTGATAATGGACCGGATGGTCGCTCTTCTTTTTAACTCGGGAACATGCCATCCATGATTTCCACAGACAGTTTTCCATTGTGCTTCAGTCCATATTAAATGAGCTTAGGATACAGAGATAAACTGACTATTTGATGATTTCCACTGTAGAACTACACTGAAATTTATTCTGAAGGTGGCACCGCCTGATACCATATTGTTTGTTGGCCTTGTTCATTGAATGCAGAGAATTATCTGGATTCTCTTTTAATATTATCTACATAACCTACATCTATCTACATACCCTGTTATGATACTGACCTGTTGCTAATTAACCTAATTAGTTGTGAAATGTTCCACCAGGTGTGTTTTTTTTTTTTTTTTGCATTACTCAACGAGTCTTTTGTTGCACCTGTCCGTTGTTGGTTAGATTAAACATTTGATAGTTTGTCTTTGCATTGTTTTGTTGTTATTTTATTTATTTATTTATTACAGTTTACTCACAACTTTTTTGGAAACAAGGTTGAATGAACATACAGACAACTATGAATATGTCACAGGGAAACTATAACAATGTGAAAACCTCTTTAAGTCTACTCAGAACTACTCTTCATTAAATCTTCAAATCAAATTTCATGTATATGGCTCAACATCACATACTGTATCAAGTATCAACAAATAATATCTCTGTAATTAGATCTTTAAACAATCTTTTTAACTACAGCATATTGCCACAGCAATGTATTTTTAACCATATTGTTGCCAAATATAATAGTTATGGTTTGGAGATACTGAAACGTGTTACCAGACAGATTGGGTAATGGAGCACACGTAACAAAGAACATGTGACAAGTGAAGTTTCTTCTATCACAGCTAAAAATATTGTGACTTTGTGTCTATTAACTATTATTTCTCATTTTTTGACATTTTCTGATAATAGCTTATAATAGTATTGGACGTGGTTACTGTACCAGTAATATAGCTGTAGCTTCTAACTCTAAAAATTGAATAGAGAAAAGTTACGACAGACGGAGCTCACTTAAACAAAAGCTTGTAGCTATAAACAGTCATTTTGCTCTCAGAGAGTGTGTTTGTCCCAGAGGGAAAATAGTACATAGTCTATATAAGCCAAACTGAAAAAATAAAGTTGAATGTTTTCTATCAAACATTCTTCTCTCAAGTTGAACTCAAATCACCTGTCTCACAAAGCGTTCCACTGAAGGCAGCGGGACAAACACAGCTAAAGCTGGCCACCTGATCGATGCACTCTCCCCCATTCTGACAGGGCTGCGACTCACATTCGTTTATGTCTGGAGGATACACAAAGTCAGTTAATTAGAGGAGAGAAGTTTATGTGCTGTTGATTCAGTTTCATATTGAGATTTTTCAATCTTCACACAGATTTTGTTGTCTGAGACACTCAGATGGGTTAAAAGCACAGAACTTCCCTTCTGAAAGCATAGAGTTTCATTGACCAGGTGTCTGGTATTAAGACTAATCCAGTCTCATGTAGAAACAAGGATTCATGAACAGTCCCAGGCCTGATATTTTAAGTCCCCATTGGGTTCAAGTTTCACCAACAATCAATCACAAGTGAGATTAGTAAAGGTCTTTATGGAAACAAACCTGACTTCAGTGAACTTTCTCACTCTGGTTCATTGCTACAGTGTGTGACCCAAGAAAAAAAGCAATTGTTTGCAAACCAACTGTAATTTCAACTTGGACTCACTTGTCCAGGTAGACTGGGAAAGCCTTTGGACAAAGACGGCTGCCAAATGACTGAGTTCAATGTAGAAACCAGAAGAAAATATTTCCTCTGAAGGGAGCTGCCTACTTTCCTTGGGGTTGTGAAAACCCCTACTCACCTGTCTCACACAGGACACCAGTGTAACCTGGTTCACACACACAGGTGAAACTGCCAGCGCCTTGTACACACAACGCGTTGTTGAGGCACGGTCTGTCTTTGCACTCGTCAACATCTGCACACAAACACACACAGACACGCTCATGGATTAATTAATATATCCGCTACACTGCTCTACTCACTCTGCAAGTATGTGCTGTTGGCTGTGAAAGGTATTAGATGAGGCTTGATACATCTCAACGGTTTGAACAGTGGTAACAGTCACAGAAGCTCCAGAGAGCATAGGCCAAGATATTCTAAAACATTTTTTTTGTGTGTGTGGAACCTGCGTAATTAAAATTAATGAGAGTCCTTCTCTTCAGAGCATAGAAAAGTATGGAATTTGTAACATACAAATATAGCATACTGTATGCAATATATTTATATATATATGAAATTTTGATAAGTGGCAATTGTACCTGTTTCACACAGAATCCCAGTATATCCATGAGAACACTGACAGGTGAAACTATTAATCTGGTCTACACAAGTCCCTCCATTGTGGCAAGGATATGAGGCACATTCATTGACATCTACAGGGAGAAATACAAAGAAGGTAGTATAACTTTTTTAATTAGAAAAAACATCTGGCCAAGGTAAAAGGTTGGTTAAATAGGTAACATCTCAGGATAATGGGACAAGAAATTGATACAGGTATTAAAGCAATCTCCGGGTGTGCTTTTGGCAAGTTGGGTGGATTCTAGTATTTTTTTTTCAAGTTGACATTATTTTTCCTGGCTGTTCTAAGGTAGATGGGTTTCATTCATTCATAGTGTGCAGTGTGTGTCGAG
Organism: Helostoma temminkii; assembly: GCA_900302695.1. Taxonomy (NCBI): domain Eukaryota; kingdom Metazoa; phylum Chordata; class Actinopteri; order Anabantiformes; family Helostomatidae; genus Helostoma; species Helostoma temminkii. The sequence goes on along the minus strand of OMLM01000817.1, from coordinate 215,623 downwards.
CACAACAGAGCAGGAAGCGGTGTCAAGCATAACTCACCAATCTGACACCGTCGACCAGTGAAGCCAGCCAAGCAGGAGCAAGTGAAGGAGGGGTTGCCTGTAATACAGTCGTCAATGCACTGGCCTCCATTCAGGCATGGTCGCAGGTGTGGGCACACTGATGCTGTAGAAAAAGGTCAACGTAACATGAATCCTGGAAGCAAAAGTACTGAAACAGTGAGGAGTATAAGAAAGAAAAAATGAGGTCTCACCAGAGTTATTGCAGCCACTAAGTTCAACGTTTGCATCGTCTATGCGGAAGAACCATCTGCCTGGGTAGCCCACGTTGGTGGTTTCCTCAACATTCACTACATCGGCTGTGCGAGAGCCAGGGATGTTGAAATAGCGCTTACCATCACCAGCATTGAAACCTGCCTGGGAAGAGAAGTAAAAAAAGAGAGGCAGACATCAGTAAAGATGGAGCCGGAAAACAGATCATACTGTACACTCCATAAGCAAATAACCTTGTGATCTTACCTGTGCTGCAATTCCTTCAAGCCCAGCCAGGTTTCCTCCACTGCTGGCATGCATGCCTGTGGTCCAAGTGATGTTATTGTACTGGAATATAGTGAAGGAAAGCTCTCCATCTGTAATGAGCACTACTTGGAAAGTATTTACCTGCACAGAGAGGAACAGGCTTAGTTAAACCATTTCTGGATTTTGAGGACATTTTGGAATAATGCATCCATCTTACACAGTCGTCATATTGATTATAGGGATTCCCAAATTTCAGACTGGCTAGAGACATAATAGAGTTTTTTGAGTCTGTTGCTGAGCAAGAAATGAATTCTAGTAGTTGTGCTTTCTAACATGTAACTTAGCTCTGTGCTAGCAACAACTAGTTGTCATGGACTCTCATTAGCAACATGTGCTTAAGGTGACTTTAGTAAGTGGGAAGTGTACTATCTGGTCAGTCTATTGTAACTAGTAGTTAACTAGTAATGACACTTAAAACTTACATAAACAGCTGTTTAAGCAGTAGCATGGCAGTGGGAGATCTGTAGCGTTATGTGTGCATTCATACCGGTGTGAGGGAGTTGCCTCCAAAGAACGTAACTTGATGCCATGTTGCGATGAGGACCCATGTTGCGTTGAAGTTGAGAAATTCTGAAAAGTGTGTCCTGATATCACCTGAGGCCCTACTCAGGACTGAAGCGTCCCGGCTCTCTCTGTAGAAGACGCTACCTGCCCGTCGATTGTCCACATCAGCCCAGAATGGTGCCACAACCCTCCTGTCCCCGGCGATTGGAAAAGCTACGGGTGTGAACTGGGACACCTCTCTCAGGAAGGATACAAGGCCATTGTTGTTAACCTGAGAAACAGATACAGTTTGAGTTGCTGTATTTGTACAAGGCCAATCATAATGTAATTTATTCAACACGTCATGCTAAGCACTGTTCCATGTTTACATGTTTACATGTTTGAATGAGAGTTCTGAGGAGGAGAGATGGAGGTGGACAAAAAGAGGTATTCTGACCTCATGGAGCAAATAGCAGCATGAAGCGGTGAGTGCTCCAATTACAAATGTTTGCATTGCCCATGTAGCAAGCAGGTGCTGCTTTTATCCCACAAAATGACAGCAGCTAAGAAAACCTGGTTTCTGCTGGTCATGCACCTGCAATGTCATCGCATCAGGAAGGACATTCATGCCCTTTACATCCACAGATGCCTGCCAACACCAAAGTAAACAGGTGAGAATGTTTCCACCTCTTTTCTTCATATTTTCTCTATAAAAAATGCACATTTAGCTGTAGGTATTAGTCAGGTACGCAACTTCTTGGTAATTCAACTGACAGAAAACAAACGTTTCACTCGGAAAAGTCAGAGTGTTTTATTTGTTTTACATCAATGCGAATGGAATTTTGAATCTATAACAACTTAAACACAATATTTTTAGATATTTCTCTCACTTTCTAAAATTTAAATGATGAAATCAGGCATTTATTATTGACAGATTTAAAGAGATGAAAATACCTGGTGGTGGATAAACATATTCATTTTTATAACTACACATCCATATATCCATTCATCATTCTAACAGCCTCATAAGGGTCACAGAGGTGATGGAGCCAATCCCATCTGTCATTTGGTGAGAGGTGGGGTATATCCTAGACAGTCTACCAGTCTATCACAGGGCTGACACATATAGGGACAGACAACCATTCACACTTATGTAAGTAAGTAAAGGTTATTTATATAGCACCTTTCAGACATCACAAGGTGCTTCACATTGCAGAATACACATCCACCAGAGGGCTTGGAGTAGCATTTGCATTCATTTGCAGTTGTTATTGTTCATCAGGAGAATTAAGGTCCAGTATACCCTCTCCTTTCTTCTTCTTGCCTATCTGTTGTTAAGAGAACTAACCCGGTTGGGTGATGTCATCTAAACCATAGCATCAACATCAGGACAGTAATTGCTAAACCTAAGTGACAAGAAAAGCTCTCCAGGTTAAATGATTGAATTCTTGGTTTTCATCCGAGGTTTTCATTCATGCATGATTTCTCTGTGTTATGATTCAACTCGCCATGGCACTTACTGTGTTTTGGTTCTGTGAACTTTGTCTCTGTATTCAAGCCGAGTGGCATATGACAGTGACAAAGCAGCATGAGGTGATTCAACTGCGCTGCCTGTATGTATGAAAACCATAATTTGAAGGACTTTGCTGTAAAAACAGCAGAGGACGTTTTGTTTGGCACGGCACAGGGGCTCAGTTAATTGCCTGACCACAGTCTTCCCCTACACATCAGCGTGATGTGGTGAGAACGGGGAAAAGAGGACCCACTGCAGGAGCAGGGACCAGGGGTCAGCCAGAGCGCCATCTGATACCAGGAGGAAAACAAGACAGAAGGCACAGGGCTGAAATGAAGGGATGTACATAAATTACAACCTTTCCACACCCACATACCCACTAATGAGAGACCTGTGGTGGCAGTGGTCTGGAAGTCACCCATCTTACAGCAAAATTAGTATATGAAATAATGCTGAACATTAAAGAGTTTATACTTCAATACTGGAATAGGTTTAATCACCTAATCCAATCTCTTGTAACATCTGGAACTCTTTAAACAATTTTATTTCTTCCTTGTTAAGATTTTTTAGGGGAATACTCTGACATGGAAACGACCTTAGAGGAATATAAACTGCACTTTTTTCATTGTATCATATCACATACTTTTCTTCTTTTCATGAATGCCAACCAGGCCATAACTAGTGCAAACATCCAGTGAAGGGTGGTTCTGAATCACACTTAAGTGAGAGAATGAATGGGTGCAGAGCAGCTTTGTGTTATGCTGTAACATGACCAAGGTCAGAATCACAAGAGAGAGAGGTGTGATCAGTCAAACTCGTTAGAAGCATCCTTCTCGCCACATTTCTTTCTCTCACTCTCAATGGTGCCACTTCACTCTACAACTGCCTTGTTATTTTTTGGGAATTCTTTGCCGGATACATCCAGGATTTAGCTTGGGTGGTTTTCTTTAGAGCCAAGCAATTTATAGACTAAAATAAACCTTCATCTGGCTTAAGTCAAGCCAAAGCAAATTCTTAGATGAAAAAGGTGCCCATGGATCAACTCAGGAAAACATTAGTTTTCCTTGTCAGAAAGTGAGGTTTCACAGTTACGAGGTTGTCCAATTTCTTGACAAGGCCGAACGAAGGACTGTAGTTTTGACAGTTTGTGTATTTGGCCTGTAAATCCTAAGCCCTGGCTCACCTTTATCTACAAAGGATTTAGATTAAGGCAATAAATCCTTTCTGCAATAGAGTGGAAGGAGTTGAATACAGCTTTTATTGAACAAGTAATAAGAAGAATTGATAAAAAAAATATCCTGCGTGCGCTGTTTAACCTGTCTCTGTATTTGTAGGAAAATGTATTAAACTGCAACTTTCATTGGAAAATCACAAAGAAGTACCGAGGAATTTCAAATTTCACTAGGTAAATTAGAGAAATGATTCAGGATTTCTGAAGCTGGCTTTATTAACTGACACATGTGAGAAAATAGGTCTTTGATACTGTAATTGTTTCTGCTTTCCATATTCTACATGAACGTTTTCAACTACAACAGTACACTGTAAGAAATATGGGACATGACCATCCCTCATTCTGTGCAATATATGCTCCAAAGTTCAGCTGAGACTCATGAAAAAAGATCTTGCCCTGACACTTTTTTCCCAGGGAAGAAAAATAGAAATCTTAACAGTCTCATATTATAACCCTTCTAGGGGTTAAAAAACAGGCCCCCGACGTCCCCAGAAGGTGTCTGTAAATTTTCATGCTGATAAACCATGCAGATCCTTGTTTCTGCCCTGGCTAAAATTTTGCACTCAGAGTCTATCTGTGGAACAACTGGTTTTCAGCCGTGCTTTCTCTTCCCCTCCTGTTTGGTGATGTACCTCCAATCCCACAGTCAGTTACGCAAATTGTGTGTCCATCTACAAACGGTCAAACTAGTACAGCTCAGTAATAATACAATGAACTCCAGTATGAGCAGATATATGGTAGAATTATCACCTGTCTGACAGTTTCAAGTTAAACACTGAGAAATTATAACCTGCTGAGCTGATGTATCAGATTGCATTAGATTGTTCAGATGTACCTAACAAGAGGCCAGTGAGTGTGTAACAGTTAGTACTGTCCACTGCTGTTACAAACAGCAGAAATAGAGCTGTAGAAAGGACACACCAGACCCATTGGCAGAGGCTGTGGGGGATGGTGATTGGCCAGAGCTGGCTATGGCGGTCCACCGGAGTAAGCGATGTGTAAATCCGGATTGCACCATTTTCAGGGCTGGATTCTAGGAAAATGTAACCCTCTTGATGTCTAACACCTGATAACTAAGTACTGTTTAATTTGATGTTTAATTTAGACCTCTGCTGAATTTTGGAGTCCATTTGGCATGGAACGAGGACTATGCTCCATTTTGTCCTCCGTTTTTCACAGCATAGTTAAGTTGTGGGTGATAACATTAAAAGGTAAGCAGAAACAGTAATTCGTATGACCTAGACTTCTTACCACATACATATAGGCACCTCAATTTTGAATAAAGACCAACTTATAATAATGAAGCATTTTTTGGAATCTATAAAAATCAAACACATAAATATGACAGTAAATATGACAATTCCTACTGAATTTACATGTATACTATTGAAAGACATGTTGGGATTAGTAAAATTTTACAAGAAAATTTTACAAAAAATTGTACAAAAAACACACTTAGAGAAAAAATGTTACATGGGCTACTTCTTGGTTGAGTCAGTGACTTCCTGGAGTCTTGTTGTCACTGTCAGCTGTACAGGCGACCAGCAGAGACTTCAAAGGCTGCTGCATTCAGCCAAGGAAATGTCTTGTACGTAACTCAAAGTAACATATTTTTGTTGTTTTCAACAACCAAGATTCAAGTGATCCACTGATCACCTCTTTGCTTGTTTACATTTAATGGCCAGACATGCTATGCCTGTGCCATGTTGTGTGTATCAAGCTTGTCATCAGAGAAAGTAAGCCATTTTAAGATTTTTTGTGCAGTATAGGCATAAACAGTGCATCTAGTACATAGTGGATGAACAACTTATAACATCAGTGAGTCACATCTTTCATTGCACATAAAGTACCCACGCAGAGTGCAAAGGATAAAATTCGATGCACACATATTTGAGCAATACATACAGCTATGGTGAGTGAAACCGAGTGAATGGAAGAGTACAAACTCCAAGCTCTTCAGAAGTATGATGAGCTGATCAGATGAGCACTAGCAGATGTGAAGTTTGTTGCTGCTCTCCCATGATTTTGTTCTGTACATCATTGTTGTTGCTCTGCTGTTCTTTTCTCATCTTCTCTTCTTTTATCTCTACACTTTTCACTCACCTCAACCGGTCCAGGCAGATGGCCACCCCACCCTGAGTCGGATTCTGCTGAAGGTTTCTTTCTTTAAAGGGAGTTTTTTTTCTCTCCACTGTTGCCCAGTGCTTGCTCATGGGGAATTTGTTTGGCTTCTCTCTAAATAACGTTGTAATGTTCTGACCTTAATATGAGAAGCGCCTTGAGATGATTCTGTTGTAATTTGGTGCTATATAAATAAAAATGAATTATAGTGAAAAAATTGTTCAGAGTGTAGTTACAGTGTAGCACGTTCTTGGCAGGACCTTCGCAAAATGTATTTGAATTTTGTTTACATGTAGTTTACTGACAAATTCAACATTATGTTGCACATTTTAACACTATACAGCATGGGTTTTACAATATAAACATATACAACAAGATCCAGAAGAGCTTGAATCATTCTGCTGTGCTGTCCATGAGTTTATCTACTTACAATAAATGCTTTTGATCATAACCATCTGCTCTTACATCTGCTTTTAAACTTCTGTTCTTTCCTTTCTGACCTTGGATGTCCCCCTTCATGTTCTTTACACTGGCTGTCCGTTAGAGTAGTTAATCCGTAAACTGCATTGTTTTGAGGCCCCTAAGACACTTTGCAGATACATCTGCATTCTGTTAAAGTGATTGGTCATTTCTCAGATAAAGCAGCTGAGACAGTTCTAGCGGGAAGACCCCTGCCATGTTATCTGAAGCATGGGAGAAGGGGAGGGGTGGATTTGTAGGAAGAGAGATCCCAGCAACATGTGAAAACTCCCAGACACAAACCATAACAGAGGGACAGCCTGGTTACCAGGAGGCAGAAGTAGCCCTGGTGCAGGGCCAAGTCAGGGGGGGATCCATGTTTGTTGAGATATTGTTACAGGACATTAGAGATCATTGTAAGTGTCAAGTGTCATATGACCGTGGCAATCCCTAAATCCACTGCTGACTTTGTTCATCACAACCGCTAAAAATAATATGTCTTGCTTGAGGAAGGGACAAAAGTTTTAATACAATCTGCTGTGAGAGGTTTCAGGGCACATATACTGCTAAACAGAATTAATTATGATAATGAAGTAAGACAGCGCACACAAACCATCTAAATCAGTTTGGTTCTACAGCTTCAGTGAGGCTGTAGCCCAGAGGCTTGGAACAAACTTAGAGAAACTATTCATACAAATTCAAGTACTCAGTGAAATATTACCTGTTCAAAGCAGCTCTGTGGTGGCAGAGATCACATGTGGTCTGTGCGCTTTACAGCATATGTTTAATAGATTCAGGTGAGGCATTTAAAATGAGCGTGAGTGTAATTTCAAGTGCCTGCCACAGTCTATTATGCCTTGCGTGACTACAAAATTGTGGTTCACTGAGATGCAGAGTGAGCTACAGGATATCACATCACAACTAACACAGCACATTTCAGCATGTAGAAGGTTCAGATTTTCATTTCTGTGGGATGATAATCCAACCTGACATCAATAAGCTTAGCAACAGGTAACATGTCTTATCTTGTCTAATATGACTATTGTGTATCAGGATTATTACAGAAGAGATGCACTAGAATTTACTGCAAATGTCAAAGAAATACAATGTGCCTGAAAGAAAAACACAACACTCAAACTGCAGGACTGAACGCTGTGTTACCAAAAGTACACTGTGTGTAGATACAAGTGTTTGAAAAATTTCCTCAGTGGGAGACTGGCCTCACCCAGATGCTTAGATTAGAAAGATAACCTTTGACTTTGCCCATTGTTGCCATAGTTCCTCAGTCTCCACTGCCCATGGTTTGAATAGGGAAGAAGCAGGCAGGACTCGAAGAGAGGAGGGCTGGATTCGGAGAGCGAAGGCGGATGCATAACCACAACAGGTGGTGTTGATTTAAGGGAGTTCTGCCTTTCCATGCGCTGGAACTGAACCCAATACATGACAAAGGCAGATCAAAGAGTGTTTCACTGTGGTGCGCGAAAATCCTTGTCAAACCATTCGGCTTCCTCCCATGAGCACTATTTCTCTCTCTCCAGCATGCATATTTTCCCACATGCTCTCTTTGAAAAAGAACTGCTCACAGATGCTCTGTAGCAACAGTAACAACAAAAACTGTCATTTCCTTTAACACAACTTTTTAGGCTTATTAGAACAGGGTTTACCACTGTTCTGCTAATAGTTTGTCTCTTACCGTCTCTTGGTGCACTTGAGAGCCCTCAGAGTATAAGGAGGAAAGATGTAAAGTGAACTGAATGTCACTTAGGATTATGATTTCACCCTTGAGGGAAAAATGTTATATGCTACAAATGAGGTTACACACCAGAGCATGTGAGCACACAAAAACATATACAAACTCTCAAAGGGCACCGCAATGCAGAATTTGGCTGCATGCCCAATCTCTTCTCCCTGAGGCTCGTATATACAATCCACACCATGTCAGTTTCAATTGCCAACTGCCAAGAGCATGCACACACATAGACGCTGACACATCAAGACATAAACATACATACATCATTAAAAACATACAGTTCTGTACTCACATAGAGTCCTGTGTGCCTGTCTCCAAAGAAGGGGAAAGCAACAGAGATCTCCACAAGCCCGGAGCCTCCGTCGTCCTGAGTGATGGTCTGGGAGTCCCCCTTGTCCTGTCCAAAGGGATAGAAGTCCTCCAGAGGTACAGCAGGTAGCACCCCAGGCAGCAGGTCCAGGGAGAGAAGGGTGCAGAAGCAGGGTAGCAGGGCTCGCAGCACCAACACCATGGCCTCAGCCACCCAGGGATGGAGCTGACAGCAGGCACTGCGGAGGGGAGGGAGGAGCACACACACCTGAGGCAGGAAGAGCAGAGCAGAGCAGAACAGGACAAGACCGTACGTTCCTCCTCTCAGCCACAGCAGTCTGAATTCTCCCCTGACTGCTGAGTGCTCTCTGGCTCTGCCTCTTTCTCTCCTCACTTGTCCTTTAGCAGTGAACTAGGTTTCTTGTGTGAGACAGGGGAATACTGTAGATTCCTTGCATTCTGCTTGCTGCTGGGTACTGCATGAGCTACACTCAGTCTCACTGAAATGAAATGAGTGAAGGAATGAAAGAGGGGGAGCAGCGTGATTCAGCTGAGATGTTTTTTTTTTTTTTAACAATCCAGCGATTTGGTCCCTGATGGTCAGCTTAGAAATATCCTCAATAAAAGCTCTATGCTGCCTGCCAAAGGACTTCTTTCAGTTTTGGCTCCACCCCCCCACAGGGAATCACTACCTTGCATAATTAGCTGGTTCCAGCCAATAGCTGAAAAGAGGCTGGTAACTGGATAACCACTGGGCGGATCTATGATAATCAAAGGGCTGTTTTAAAGAAACTCTGACAAGATTTTCCTCTTTCAGCGAAACTCCTACTATGTACAAGTAGCAAGGCATGCAAGTTACACGGTAAGAAGACCTGTCTGTGTGAAAATACACTGTACACAAAGAAAGCTGTGATTTACAGCAGAAAATAGTAGTAGACTTTTAAGATACACATGCACATGTGGATCTTAAACATAGACATATAACATGAAAAACACTACATATTTGTGGTTCTAATCAGGGAAGGAAAAACCACATATTAGCTTAAGATCTTACGGTTGTGAAGGATTACTGATGTATTGCCAGTAAAACTTTCAAAGAATGATGATCCCTCCAGACTTTGAGTCTGCAACAATCTTTGAAAGAAAACACTGAAGACAGCACTGGCAACAGAGAGCGAAGGTCATTCTCTCACCCGCAACACTAAATCCACAAAGGCTTTTAATGGTGCAAACAAAATGCTAGAACTCACATGCCAGGCCAGAGCAGTGCTGTCCCTCACGAAGTTCACAGTAAAAATTTTCCATGACAAGGTCTTGTGGCCAGCAGAGTAAACATCATTGATCACATCTCAACGTCTTCATCAACAAACTTGTGTAACTGTACTCTGATACACCCAGTTTTATTAAAAACAACCACAGTGTTTCCAAACACTAATATTGATGGAGTCAAATACAAGACATAGTAAAATAAATGAAATCCACTATAGAATATTTATGACAAGCTAAAATACAAATAAATCACAGCACCATGTGATTTCAAAAAATCTGTTCAAATCTGCAAACAATTATTGTAAATATTTGAAAATATATTCCCATTGGGATACATAACAATGATTATGACATGTAAAATGGGTACATGATCGGTATGACAAATTAGTATACAAATAATTGCAACAAAATAGTAAAACACCAAGCAAAGAAATCATATTGCTTCCTAAAAAACTGACACAGCAAAAACAGCATATACTTAGAAACGCCAACTGTAGCAAGCCAGAGGAAATCCTTAAACAATCTGGCACATCCAGTCCACTTATAAACAAAACACTCTTTGTTTGTTGTTGTTAAGTTTTCCTACAGATTAAAGTAATCCGGTGTGCACATGCATGGGTGGGTGCAAACGCTTTGGGAGTGTGTTTGTGTGTACACATATGCTTCCAAATGTGGATATAGCTTGTAACGTAATGTTGCTGGAAAGCTGCCAGATGAACAGTGAATGAGGAAGCCAGAGGTGCTACATACTTCACTGCAGGATCTCTGCTTACACTCCAGGCTGTAGCATCTGATTGAAATAGGCATGCCGTCTTCTTGTCTCCTGATCCAGCTGCTCTTTGAGAGTCAGGACCTTTTGGAAACAAAGAAAGGGAAAATTATGATGATAGGAAAAATAATATAAATAAGAAGAAGCCATTCCCGACACATTGCTCACAGTAAACAGTAGACTGAAAATACCTGTTCCTCCAGGCATTTGACCCTCTGGCGATGGGCCTTCTCCCTGGCCTCTAAGGCCTGCTCTGCTTGGAACTGACTGTCTCTCAGACGATCTGTCTCCAAATCCAACTCTTGGTGATGACGGGCTGTCACCTCCAGGAGGTGCTGTGCATGTGAGTGCTCCAGCCGTGAGATCTGTGCCTGAAGGCAGTTCATATGTGTATGTGTATAGTGAAGTATAACAAAGATAAGCGTCGGGTTTTGCTTTATTTCTTCATAATCAGTAACTGAATAGACAGGAAGGCACTGAGGCCCTCTGTTACTGGGGTTTCAGAAGTTCTGATCTGGGCAAACTGGCCAACTACAAAACAAATAATGGTAGAAGGTAGTGTTCTTAAAAAGTAGAGAAAAAACATCAAATACAAGTTCTCTGAACTTAAATTGCATTGTAATATATGCAGTATTATGAATTATGACTCATCAACGCTTACAATGATGTAGGAATGTCTGACCTTTCATTTAAACAAACAAACTGGGTTCCACATTCATACAAAAACACTTTTTATTTTATTTGTTAGCCCTAAAAATTATGTGCTACAAAAACATTTTTA
>OMLM01000817.1:150085-204303 GCA_900302695.1 Helostoma temminkii | reverse complement strand
TATATTTAAATAAATAATATGTAATAATATATAAAAACATACTTTTAAAGTTTTATACTTGTCTAAAGATGTTGCATGTCATCTGACAACAAGCTTTTAGTTTCAACTTTTGCACCTTCAACCTTTGCTGATATCCTCTCACCTGCAGAGTCTGAACCTCATCCTGCCTTTCAGTTAGTTCCTGCTCCAGGTTGTGGATTATTTGTCCTAACTGCTCCTTTTGCCTGGCTGCTGATGCTGCCCCCTCCTCCAACCTTAGCTTCTCCATCTCCACCTGACAACAGCACAAGGGCGACATAATGTGAATGACTTTACCATGATTATTCTGCACTCATGTAACTTCCTGTAATGCATATAGCAGAAGTCAAGCACTGAGCCTTTTGGTTCTCACAGTCCACCTACAAGTTTCCATCACTTTAGGCTCATTTTGCACGTGTGACAAAGATGAATACGTGGGAAATGGAACAAACTGAATGAGCCAGATGACTACTACATCATAGTAAAAGTTATTTAAATGATCTCCTGTCTTGGTTAATGTAAGAGCACATTTTGAACCTTAATAGTTTGAGAACTGCACGTCTTCAAAATGTGCAAAGCTTCTGACCAACACTAAACACATATTACTTCAGTCCTGGCCTTTTCACAAACAAAGGCTTCCAGCGGTTGTAGAATTGCCTTTATAGATATATCCTTTTAATTGCATTTAAAGCCATTTGTGGTTTGGCTCCCTCATATATTTCACATCTTTTACCTCAAATTCAGCACCAAGACTCTGACTGACTAAAAGCAGTGTTGGGCGTTGGTGGTGGGGTCATGCCTTTAAGGGCTTAGCCCTAACATTATAAAACTGCATCAGGGTGCCTGAGTCCATGCTACACTAAAGAACTCTTGTTTGAAGACTTTTATAGGTATTTGTATATTGGCTTACTCCTAATTCCCATAATTTTATAAAATAACAAAAAAAAAATCATTGCAGTAATCTTTAAATGATGATCTTATAAAGCACTATATAAATAAAGTAATTCATTATGAACTACCGAAAGTTTTGCTTTTGAACACAAGTTAAATTAACTAACGCCTAAGCATTCAACATGTGCTGTCCTAATAGGGAACAATTTTAACTTTAAAGATAACTTAAGATAAGAAGATTTTGAAATACTGAAGTATAATGCCGCAGATGTGATAGCCCACCTTCTCCAATGCCTTCCTAAGTGCTGATTTGTCTTTCCCAAGACGTGTCAGCATTTTCTCTATCTCTGGTCTTTCGGTTTTTAGCTTTTGCAAAGAGCTCTGGAGACTTGTGACGTTGTCATGGAGCTCTTCCTTTTCTCTCTGCAACTGCTGGAAGCTCTCTTGGGCCTGCAGTTCAGCTTCCTGACACTGCCTCAGATTCTGGAACACAATCGATCATCCACAGATTAAAATTGAGTCTCCTTATCTTCATTTACACTATAAGCTCAGTGTGACTCACCTCTTTCAGTGTCTTGTTATTCTTCTCTAGCTCAGAATTTTTAAGCTCTGAATTCTCTTGGGTTAGTTGAAGATTTTGGGCCTGTTCTGTAAGTGTGTGGGTTAGCCTCTTGCTCTCAGAAAGGGCGTCTCGTGTCTTATCCAGGCGCTCCTAGGGCCACATACATGTTGTCATACACCATGTTACCATGAGTAACACAGTTTCATCAGACCATGATTTTGCAATTAGAGTAACTATTTCTCACCTTCATTTACTGTATTTTTTTTTTTTTACAGTTTTTACAACTTTTACAATTCTATTCAGTTGCGTTTTACTGCAACAAGCCAACAGCTTTTAAGCAAACAAGAAATTTACAGTATCATGTCATGTTTTTAGTTACTTAAAATGCAGTTCCAAACTAAGGCTGGAAAGCTCTCCTGAGAAACTCTTGGAGAATTAATGAGTTCCTCCAAGTATTTTATTGCTCAGTATTTGAAGTCCCTAAAGAAAACTACAGCAGCAAATGTAAATAAAAACTGCTCTGTGTGGAGCTGAGAAGACTACCCAGTTGCACTGTAAATAAAACACAGCAATGGAAGCATGACTATAATATTTTAAAATTACAATCAAAAGAAATTACATTACGTTAAAAATTAGTGGCATATGATTTGTTTTATGTGACACAAATAAAAAAATGTTCATCTTCAAATTAATAGTAGTAGTAATTGGGTGATAAACTGTACCTGCAGCAACCTCCGATCCTGCTCACTGGCAGCCAGAGTCCTCTGTAGCTGTGATATCTGCTGCTGTAAGGCTCCTGTGTTGGCCCTGTTGTCACTTAGAGTATTAGTCAATTTGTGGAGCTGCTCTCTTAGCTGGCTCCCATGCTGCTCAGCTCGAGCCAGTGACATGGTCAGCCTCTCCTCACTGACCTTTAGTGCTGCACACCGGTCCTCGCTCTCACTCATCTTCTTCCTCATCTCTGACAGTCTCTCTTGCAGTGCTCCTGCCTCTGCATCCAGTTCTGCTATTCTGAGCTGGGCCCGCTGTAGTTCACCCTCAAGGCTACTCTGGGAGAGCTCCAGACAGCTCACTCTATTCTCTGCTGCTTCTAAAGCCTCTTTCAGCTTCTGTTTGTCTGCATTTGCACGATATTCTAAGCCCTGCAGGAGCTCCATCTTATCCTATGGAGGAATTGGCACAAATATCTCTCAATTGCCAAATGAAAATGATTTAGTTTTAGTTAATAATTATCTCTTTGGCTATTACATACCTGCAGTGTCTTGGATTCTGCCCGAGCAGTTTTCAGACTAGCCCTGAGTTGACCTACATCCTCCTCAAGACTTCTCTTTTCCCTTTCTGCACGATGGGATACTTCTTCCTGGAGGGAGATGGATCTTTGCGCCTCATGCAATCTTTCTGCCATCTCTTTATTTCCTATAAAACATGTTGGATGTTGTACATCTAAACGTAATTAATGACACATATTTATAGGATCTATTGCTTTTTTTACCTTGTTGTGCTTGCTTCAAGGATTTCTGCATTTGTTGCAGCTGGGCTGCTGATTTATCCTGGCTGCACTGGAGCTCTGTCACCTGTTGACTTAGACTGACAATCTGAGCATGGGATTCATCCTGCAGCAGAAATGTTTATTAGACAAAAAAGTGCCAAACATTCTGCTGAAATATGAAAGAACAGTAATAAATACAAGAATTGTTCTGTTTGCCTAAAAAGCAAAACTGTATGGCAACAGACCGCAGTGTTTGACTTCTGTGTCTATATTGCGTTTTTCATTTCAATATACCCTGTCTTTTTGTGCTTCCCTGAGTTCCTGCAGGAATTCCTGAAGGGCTGTGTGCACTGATTCCACATCCATCTCTTCATCTTCACCATGAGACAAGGGTAACACAGATTTTTCTGTCATACTCTGCCCTCCTAATCAGAGACCACATTTATTTATCCATCTGTACATAGAAATAAATGGCATGCTAACATTATAAACATTTGATACCTTTTACTTTCAGGTGACTTCTCCAGAGAGAGGGAGATTGTCTACGAGACCCAGGTGTGCCTGAGGGACACATGAGGCTGATGCCAACAGTACGGCGCAAAGCTGAATACAATCCTGCCAATTTGAGCTCCAAATCTTTGCATTTGGCATCACCCAGGCTTAGTTGCTTTTCAAGACTCTGGGCCTTGTTTTCTGCAAGACCAACCTGCACAGAGAGTTCCCTGACTTGGACATTGGCTTCCTCTAGTGCCTCCTCAAGCCGGGCAGAAGTTTCTCTGAGCCTCTGCTCACTCTCCTGCTTATGTGCTTCACTTTCGTGCAGCAGATTTCGGCTCTCCTGCTGAGCTATTTCCAGTTCCACCAAACGACGCTGTAGACTTGCTACCTGCACAAACACAGAGAACTAAGTTGTAAGACCAATCTAATTTACTCTAGTGGCTATTTGTGGATTTAACATATGCTGTGGAATATGTCTCAACAGGCCACAACTTAGGCAGTTGATGATACAAATATACACACCTGTCCATTCATACCTTGAATTTCAACTTTGAAGTTCTACTTTTTATTTACCCTGTTGTTTTATCCAAAATAAGAAAGCCCACTTTGGTCAGACTCTAGATAAATAGCATGCTCTCCTTGGTCTACGTGAAAATCTCCCAGTCAAATTCCATTGCTTAAATTTGTTTGTGTTGGGTTTGCAGAAATATTAACTGTGTAAACCATTAGGACATGAGATGAGATGAGATGAAAAGTTTTTTCACTTATATGTTTCAGAGCATATTTTTTAAACTTTATTATATGAAGCTATGAAATACTTTTACCTGAGGTGCAGAATTAAACAACACTCATTTCAAGCTGGGTGCTTGCACTGTGGACAAATTCTGAAGATATTTCAAAACTTGTATATTGATGTTTGTTGGCTTTAATGTGGTCACCAAAGAAGAAGACACAAAATATTTCATATTGCAGTAGAACTATATACATCCCATTCAGGTCATAGAGTAGTGGGATTATGTTTAGTATATTTTTTAAACATGTGTTCAAGAGTGCAATGTTTGCACTAGCATGTTGTTAACAGACTAATTGTTATATGTCCTCTACCTCATTCACCGCTGCTTCTCTGCCAGCCTCACACTCTAACACCCTCTGCTTGAGAGTGAAAGCCTCGCGGCGTGCCTCCTCCTCTCTCTGCTCCTCCTGACAAACTCGAGCCTGCAGGTCTCGCAGCTCTTGTTTCTGCCGGCTGTTCTCGCCTTCAAGGATCTTTACCTGTACATGTTAACATAGCACAAACTATGTGAAGGTATTGCTTTATTTACAATAAATGAGATGGGAACCAGTGACCTCAATACTATTTTACCTGTCTGCGCAGCTCCTGTAACTCTCTGCGTGCCTGCAGACGAGACTTCTCCAGCTCCCTCATATTGCTGCGTAGAGTGGCTGCCTCTTGGTGCATTGAGCTCCTACATTCCTCTAGGACAGTCAGTTTCTGCTCCCTCTCCTCAACAGTTCGTCTCAAGCTAGTTAAGAGATTTTTAATGTGAAAATCTAATTCCACTGTAGCATCATAACAACAGGATTTACAGAATGCCATGTGAAAGCTGCACCTGCTGTTGTCACTCTCTACTCTCTTGATTAAAGTTCTGAGGTCCTCGTTAGTGGCTTGGATGGCCTCTTTCTCTCTGGTCTCATCACCCAAGACCCTTCTCAGGTCCAATGCTTCTTTTCGTTGCTTGTCCCGGTCCTGTGCACACTCCTGGAGTTCTCTATGAGCCTCTATCAACTCCTTTCGTCCTTTCATAATTGCATCTTCTGTTTCCTGTAGCTGTCGACGAAGGCCGTCTAACTTCACATCCAGATGAAGAAGAATGAAAGGCAGAATATCATGTCAATAAATCGGTTGTAAGGATAAACAGCTTACACACCTTACATCTTATATACAAAATGTATCTTTGGTTTTGAAAAATGTATTTTATTATCATTGCATTTATTTTCTTAGCGCCTAATAACTATTTGTCACAAAAGACTCAAGGTCTCAAAGTCTTTTTATCCTAATGTTTCGCTGAAAATGTCTATTAGGTTGTTATATACAGTACAGGTCATCAAAAACAGCAATAGCAAACTGTAAAACTGATTTCGGCTCAGATAATGAATACAACCTCCATTGTTTGAAAGCTAAACTTAGGCTATGCACACTATCTCATGATACTGCATGACCTATATTCTGTTTTATGGCAACATGCTGTGTGTAGCAAAAGCAATAGGGAGGACAGAGCTTATCTGGGCATGGATAAGAGCCAGTTGGGCCGATAGCCAGGTGCTGTCTCTTCCCATCTCCTCACTGCATCTTGCAGTGTAAATAATCCACAGAGATCAACATGATAAACAGCAGGCCCCCGTGAGGTGGCAGGGAAGGAGGGGGAAAGGGGTGGAAAAGGGAGGATGAGGAGCAGAATGAGGAGGAGGACTGTTATGCTCAGAGGCCACACAAGATGGTTCTTTCTCATAAACTCTAATGTGAGAAAAAACAAGCCAGTGCTGATCTGGCCAATTATACTTTATTTTATCTGATTTTTTGGGTGGGGAGTGGAGGAGAAGGACTGGGAATATCAGGGCAGCAGTGTTGTGTTATGTGAATGGGAGAGGGGGACCTGGAGTCCCAGTGGAGCCAGTCTCTCGCTGCTGCAAGGGAGAAAATAAACACTCCCCCATTGGCTTATTTACACAAGGGGCTAAGTCAAACTTTGATTTCATATTACGGTACCAGGGCCTATATCCTCCCCCTGCTGTTTCCCTCTCTCTCTTCTCTTGATTTCTCCCATTTTTTGCACTCTAACTCTTTCACACACTCTCACTCCTGCATTTTAATTGTCTGACATGAGTATCCTGAGATGGGATTAGTGAAAATAATCAAACAAGGAAATGTGCTGGGGTGGAAGCCAAATATGAATGTCACTGAAGCTTGACTTGATATATGGTATTAGGCAAGGCTGTCCAAACCTCAAAACTCTTCAGTTTTGGCTCACGCAACCTCATTCACTATAGTTTGACAACACCAAGGAGACTGAGAGAAGACAGCATGATCTTCATTTTCGCTTTTTTATTGAAACCAAGAAGCCCCACACAGATAAACAATCCACTTTTCCAGGGAAACCAAGCTTTTAAATCAAGACATGGTGAGGCCCTTACAACTCTGCAAGTTACATCTTAATGAGGTGACTGTGAGGTTGTTATTTTGCCAAAACGCCCAGCGACCCCGTGCCTGGAATCTTGACCTCAAGCAACCCAAGAGTTGAGATTTACGACTCTCATTTGCCTCAGAGAGGTCTGTCATTGGGCCAGAATTATAGCCTAATTGCACTTTTGTGTTTATATTAAGGTCAAAAGAACTTCATTTTCCTCCAGTGGACCTGACCCCAAAAGTGAGAGCTAAGCAGGAGTCTTAATAGTGGACACAACCTCTCCTTGTAGGTTTGGCCCTACAGACCCTGCGCCTGATGGTATCCTGATACTAGTAAAGCTCTGTGGCATATGCTAAAGTCAACAGTGGCCCACGGTAAATTGCTTTTCCTCACACTCTTACTAAATGGTGCAACTTCTCACCACACTAGAAGTAGATCATAATCTAAATCAAGCAAGCTGTCCCATTTATATTCTATAATTTGCTATATATTTCTCTGTCTAAATCAGGGTCCTAATTTGACACAATCATTCTTATATAAGTCATTGTTGCAACATGCATTATTATACACTGAACAGGCATGATGTTTTTAAAGGTACTCACCTCTTGTTGTGCATGTTCTTTCTGTTGGATCAACTCCCTGAGCTGCTCAGTTAGATTCTTCTTATCTTCCTCGTAGGAGGTCAAAGACTCTTCAAATTGAGTCTGAAGGTCTTGCAGCTCAGACTTAAGAAGAGCTATTGCATTCTGGACCACAGAGGTGTACAACTCAGTTAGTTGAATTATGTTTCTTGTTGTTGACAGAACAAGAAAAGTGACCACACCTAAAATTATTATTATATATTTTACCTTATCCAGCTCCTGTTTGCTAAGTGCCTCCCTCTGCATGTGCTCAAACTTCATGTCTGCTGTGGCCATGTCCCGCTGCAATGCAACTAGCTTCTCTGTGAGGGCAGCCTTTTCTGCCTCCTTCTGTGACAAAGCCTAGTAACAACAGACTATGAAGTCAGGATCCTTTATATATAATTCACAAATTCAAGAAGGAGCAAGTTTACCATAGGGCCTTCAACATACAAAAGTTATAGCACTTTTCTATATATAAGAAAAGTGCATACTCTAAAATCCTCCTCCATTTTAAGGTTTATAAACATCTAACAAATCTACAAACCCCATTTTACAGAGTATTTGTATTTGACCGCTATTCCCTGCAGTCCTGATCAGTCTCCTTTAGAAAATATATGGTTTATTACAGAGAACAGAATTAGACAGCATTTGTTTCCAAGACTAAAGTTGCGCATCCAGCAACTTTTTAAGTGTGTTGCAGGGACTCTTTCTGAAAGCTACAGTTTGTAACTTTTTTATTTTTATGCAGATAGTCCCAACTTGTCTGGAAATGTGGTTTCTAAATGTAAACACCAAAAAAAAAACAACAACAACTAAACAATCTAAAAATACAGAACAAACCTATGAATACCACCCACCTGCTGCTTTTCGTTCTCAGCCTGCAGGAGGCTCTGGTTGCAGTCCTGTTGCAGCCTGACCAGCTCCTCTTGCACCTGCTGCAACTCCTGCTGGTGGCGCACAAGCAGCTCCTCATACTGTCTACGCAGCTGCTCCTCAGTCTGCTCCCGTATAACCCTCAGCTCTGCACACTGCTGCTCCTTTCCACCACCAAAGACACACATCTGATCAGTTACTGGAACAGAAAGCCAAAGCATTATATTTGATTTAGTCAGAGTCAATGTGACATCATTTGTACTGTACCTTTTTCCTGCGTTCATCCTCTAGCTGTTCTCTGTGAATTTGCTCTTTGCTGTTCAGTGTCAGGAAGGCATTTCTCTCCACCTCAGCCACTTTTTCCTCCAACTTACTTTGCTCTTGTGCAGCGTGTGCCAAATGGTTTTCTGCATCCATGCGCATTTGGGCAGCATCACCTGGATAGACAAACATACCCATACCCAATCCAAACTCTCATCAATTCATTCAATGTGGACAATTATCACATGTAGAGGATGACCCAGGATCACAGAGTTTTCTTTCTTATTTTTTTAATTGGGAATACACATCCCTACATGGAAGATGCTAACTTAACACTACTTATCTGATCCATATGTATATGTGTGGAGTGGTGGGGCGCTGGTCGGCTGAGAAAACAGCTCTAATGATCCTGCAGCCCAGCTGTTACAGAGCTCACAGCTGAAAAATGGATCTCTAGTGGGCTGTTGGAAAAGCTTCATGGCTAGGGGGTTTGGCACGGTGGACAGTAGGGTCTCTGAGGGAGGGGGCTACTCACGCGTCAAGGCCTTGTTAGCCAGAAGCAAGCTGCGCCTCTCTGCATCCAGCCTAGTGCACTCGGCCTCCAGAGACGAGGCAAGCTCCTGGCTCTCAAAAAGAGCTGTCTCTAGGGACTCCTTCTCTGCTCTGGAACACAACAGTTTAAACACTAAAAAAAGACCTTTGAACCACAAGGTGTAGAAGGAAATAAAATCCAATGATCCATCATAAGCATAGTTTCCAAATAAAACCATGTTACTTAAGGACTCCTGTTACATGAGACTTAACGTGCTTCAGAAAGTACAATTTGCTTTAAAAGGCTAAATTACTTTTAATACAGTAGGTCTGTATACAGTGGTCTGGGGTGTTTGGGATGCTTTTGAGGACCCTGCACAAACTTAATTAATTCCTTACACCCCTAACCTAACCATAACTAACACATGCCTAAACTAAACTTCTTAACCAATGAAAGTAGTAGAAAAGATGTTTAATTTGACATTAGTTCTGGAGGTCAGCGCACACAAACAAATACCGACACACACACACAAACACACTCAACCTAAGTGCAACGATCTCTTGAGTGAGACCACAGGCCTTTCGTTCAGCAGAGTTTAGCTTGACGTCCAGAGCAGCCTTGTCCTTGGCCAGTTCCTCCCTGTCATGGGTAGCTCTCCTTAGGGCTGTGGTCTGTGTCCCAAGCTCTTTCCTGCATGCACACAGCTCCTCTGACACTTTCTGCATCTGTCTGTTGACCTGGAGAGCAACACACACACACACACACACACACACACACACACACACACACACACACAGTAAATAAATGTCATCAAACAATTAATTCATGCTTATTGTTCATAAACACTATACAGTATATTATTGTATGTATTAAGATGTAGCATACACATACAAAAAATATAGAATGAACAATGAACAAACTCCTGTTGCTACATTATGTTTGGGAATATATACTGTATATATTTTGGATTGAGAATGAACCATCCCACCTTTGCATTTTTTGTAGAGGCATTTGGCACACTGATATTGAACTCTACATACCCCCCTTTTTGCTTTTATATAGTATAAATTATACAGGCTTTAAGCTTTTCAGGACAGTGTACAGGAACTCTAGAGCCATAGCAAATGCACCGCCTGAAGCAAAACAAAAATGATTACTGGAGTTACAATTTCATCCCCCATCATCACCTGAATCATTATAATGGACCTATATCTAACAACAAAAATAATGAACAGGGCAAATGTGCAGTTCATGGGGAGCTTATTGAACTGTATTTAGTATATATTAAACTACAAAAACAGATTAGTGTCTGAACGTAGCGAAGTAGAGATTCTCATGGGAATCATCTTTCCACAAATTCACTGAAAACAGCTGGTTATGATAGATTTTACAGATTTTACAGAGTAAAACATGTTTTAGTGAGATTTAGATGAATAATCATACTTGATATTTTCCAAGTTAGATGAGAAAATAAACCCACTCTCACATCTGTGCACTAAATATGGAGCTACAGGAACAGACATGTAGCTTAGCTTAGCACAAATGCTGGAAAAGGGGGTAAACAGCCAATCTGACTCTGTCCAAAGGTAAGGCAACCTATCAGCATCTTATAAGCTCCAAAATAACACAATATATAATTTGTAATTACTGTGCACAAAAATCATTGTAAAACTGAACTTGTGGTTATACAGGGTTACATGAACAAGACTGGACCAAACTAAAAAAGAATAAATAAAAGAAATACAGTTCTTGATTAGTGAGTTTTAGGGTTGCTGGTAGGTGGTACATCCTGTGTTTCCCTGATGTATTGTGCCTCTATGTCCAGTGACTGACACAGCATCACACAGAGCCTATTAACAAACCCATGCAATTTATAATACTCCACTCCAGCAAAATGTTTGTAAAGTAACTATGACAGTAATTATATTTTAAACCAAACTAAATTTATCTCACAATAACCTGTTGTTAACACATTATGTCTTTTAGCCCCGTCCCTGGGTAAATATAAAAGAGAGGGCATTACACCACTATTATGGATGTGAGTAGTAGCCAATAAGGTGATGAAACATAAGCATAGTATGCCGCAGGCCACTCCGGGGCATGTTTTATATACAGCCGATTTATTTTTACAGATAGACTATCTAAAATATTTGGATGGAATTTGTCAAATTGTTTACATTTGCTATATTTTAGCTGAGATCAGCATGTATTTCCCAGTTTCACATTCAGAACAGATAATAAAACATTCTTTTCTTTTTTAGGGGACGAAAGAGGGAGAGAAAAAAGGGAAGAATAGGAATACTTTAGGTGTTAATTAATTGGCTCTTTCACTAAACCCCTGCTGGATATTATGTGTCTATCTATTTATCTTTTCCAGTTCACATTTGTTAATGGAGGTTCCTTGCTTGTTAGGTCCCAAGTTGCTCATATAATACAGAGTGGGGCCTCCATATCCCACTTGAAAGAAAAAATCATGGCAGATGTGTCCAGTATCTCCAATACATTTTAATGTGAGAACAGGCTTCATGAACCTGATGAAAACTATTAATAATAACAACTCTCCCAGGTGGTGGGAGTTGGGAGCATGGTGCCTAAAGTGTGTGAATGGCTGACTGTCCCTGACCTGAGAATGCTGCTCCAGGGCCTGAGCATTCTCCTTCTGCAGCAGGCTTAGCTCTGCTTCTACACTCTGGCAGAGATCCTGCAAGTGGCTGTGGGAGCTCTCCAGGGCTCGTTTCTCAGCAAGCAGATTCATCATCTCTTGCTGCACTCGTGCTGTCTCCTCCCTGGCTGCCACTCGCTCCACTTCAGCATCCCGTCTACATTCACCAAGTTCTGCTTTCTCACATTCGGTCTAGAGGGGAAACAAAAATATGAACTTCTGTTCTGTCTAGCTCTGCCTTATATCAATGTGACAGGGTAACAACTCGTTGAATACCTGTAGCAGAATACGATTTAGTTCCACCTTGTCTTTGGCTAAGCCTTCATTCAGGGCAGCCATTTTGGCCAGAGAATCATTCAGTGCCGCTTCTTGATTCTGCAGTTTGGTAAGGGCTAACTCCTGTGCAGCGTTCTGGGATTCCAGCTGAGGAGTGCAGTATAAATATTAGAGAAAACCAAACCACAAGGACTCCAAGGGAGAATACAGTAATACAGATCAGTCTACCTTGCTGAGAGCCAGAGCAAGACTGGTCTTATCATCTTCCAACACCTCCTTTTTCAGGGTGATATGACTTAGTGCCTCCTTCATTGTAACAAGTTCCCTGCGCAAATCAGAGTGCTTCCCTTCAAGCTCGTCCAGACTCCTCTCGCTAAAACACAAAATGTTCCACAAAGTACATGACTTTCTAACACTGTTTCTTTGTCTCACACACATTATTTCTATAAACAAAAACCTTTAGCAGTAATCCATCTTCACTTCGTAGGATGGAGAAATGTTGGTGCCAAAGGCCAGAACAGGGAGTTACATTTTTTGTATTGCATGTCCTTCTCCAATTCTCAGCTAATCAAATTCTTTTCAGGCAAAAGAAACCCTCAAAAAGAGGAAAGAAAAAAAAAGAAGTTTTCCTCTTGCATGAGTGCTGTAATGCGACATAAATCATTTACATTTTCATCCAAATGTCATCTGGGTCCATTGCTGGCTGGAGAATGACATATGTTATTCATCTGAACTCTAAACAAACAGATCTTGAAAACAACCACTGGTAACGAGATGTGCATTGTGTAACGGTCATTCCTCCGTGCTTATGCCATACCCTCTTTGGACCTCCATGCGCTGGCGTGCCAGCTGCATTTCCAGATCCTCCCTTTGTTGCCTCAGGAGGTCCCGCTGTTTCTGAAGCTCCAGTGATGAGCCCCGCAGTACCTCCAGCTCAGCATGCTGGGAATCCACCTCCTGCTGTAGCCCTGACAGCAGCTTCTCCAGGCTGCTCTTTTCACTGAGCAACATGGAAGTAGAAAGCAGCAGTGAAACAGAGAGCATAAGAATATGTGGTTGACAACTGTTGCACAATGATCACCAAAATTTTTATAATGATAGCACTTTATTTTTCTAAAAAATAATATCAACAAAACACTTCAGAACATAGAACATGTCCTGTACAATGTTGTATAAATATTGTTTTTGGAGAGGCTTCAATACATTTACATACACTGCCAATCAAACGTTTGGACACACAGAAGAATTATCATGTTTTCACCATCATTACTACAGGTTTTGCTAATGATCACTTGTCCTTTTAAATAAAAAATTGTATTAGCAAACATAATGTGCTTGAAAGACAATACTAATGTTTGCTGATTATACACTGTATTTCTGATCAATTTGATTTTATAAACTTAAATTATTTTCTAAATTCTTCATTTCTAAATGTGTAACTTTTGACTGGTAGTCAAACTATAATATTCGTCATTGTAACCTTTGCATTTTTCTAAGAACAACATTAATGGCAACTTCACAACTAACAAAACTATGTATAAAACAGAATACAACATTAAGCAAAAGAATAAAAATAACTACTGCGTCTTTACTTCTGAAATCCTGACACAATCTACAATAGAACCACTGCATGATCAGGATGTACCTGCAGATGAGCTCCAATGAGCAGCGATATCTGTTGCTATCTTTGCGGCTTTCCTCTAAGGCTGTTATAGCCTCCTGACATTCCCTCCTTAAATCATTGATTTTCTGCTCCATCTCTTTTCTCCCAGTGTCACTCTCCTGGAGGTGATTGCGCAGTGTGTCCACTTTCTCCTGGGCAGCACTTAGACACGCATGCAGGTCCTGTGGTTTGTATGAGAGCATGGTTACAAACTTAGAGACTTGAATGTTGTTACAAAGTACTGTACGATGTACAGTGAAAGTGGAAGGAAGACTAGGCACTTTGGTTTGACCTGTATTTGTTTCTGATTCTCGGAGAGAGCATTCTGCACAGCCATCAGGGTAGTATTTCTTAGAGGAGTCCGGCCAGAAGACATCACACTTTCATAGCCACTACTATCACGTTCTTCACCAACCAACTAAGCATTAGAGTAGGAATAAAAGATCTTTATGTTCTTATAAAACAAACAGCACAGTTTATCTTAGTTTCTGAGTTTTGTTCTGACCTCATGAACTTCACATAAAATCTTTTGGAGGGATTGGATCTCTTTGTGGAGGACCTCCATCTCTGCTTTATCCTCTGTTCTCCTCGTCTCCTGAGCAGGAAACCATGTAAGGTCAGATAAGAAGCATACATAGAGCAAGCCTGACATTCCCCAGACTGCAGACACGGAAGAGGTGGAGTTTATCAAATCTAAGGTTCAGACTACAGCCAATTTAGCAGCCTTAACAACCCATCTATCTGCCACCCCCCACTTCTCCCAGTGTCCCACCATCCTGTTCAGACTGATCTGCATGGTGTTGAGGCTGGCATCCTTCTCACTGTTCTGTCTCTGGAGATGCTTCACTGTGTCCGTTAGCTCCACAATTCTAGATACACCAACATGCAAAGAGATGGACAGAGAACAAAATCACACATTTGAACACTAAATATTCAGCACTAGCATGTACTCCTCCTCTGCAAGATCTTTACTATCATGTTCTCCACATACAGTTGTGGGATAAAAAATTGATTCTGATAAAGGCACCTTAGATCCAGAACACAAAGGACAAGAGAGGTACAGTGGTACCACTGTGGTTTTGACGTTCCGCCTACAGTGGTGTGTATTTGTGGCATTCCTTTTTAAAAAAAAATTAATTAATTAATTTATTTATTTATTTGTTTTTTCATATAGGGCCAGGCAGGTTTGGACAGCTTTTTTCCCTTAATAAATGAAATCATCAGTTAAAAACTATTTTTGCAGCACTGTAGGTGCTAGGACATTAATTTCAGGCTTTCATTTAGTCATAAAAGAATTTAGAATTTTGCAATAGATGCTTTGCAATTGCAAAATTCTATTTGATCTATGACGTTTGTTTCTTTCTGACAGTCCAGATCAATTAAATAAGGTCAGAGACTTTAGAAAAATATGGATATAGATCCACCACACCAGATTAATCCTTACTACTTGCATTAGCAAGGGCAATCTTGGGTTTCCCAGACAATCAATAAGACAGCAAGACCGAGATAGAGACTTACATCTGGAGATTACTTTACCTAGAGTTGAGTTCGACTTTCTCTGCATTCCAACGCCCCTGAAGCTGCATGGCCTCTTTCAGCTTGTCCTTCAGCTGCCTCTCCAGCACTGACATTTCCACACCACTAGGGGTATTCTCCTCTGTTAGTTTGGCCTCTAGCTTCATGCAGGCATCGTGTAGCTGTCGAGTGGCAGTGACACACTCCCCACGCATATCAGACAGACTCCTGTTAAAAAGATTAATGTGCATCAAGGTTACAACAAAATGTCATAACATGAAAAGTCAGAATGGGCAACGGAAAGTGACATGCTGTTTTCACTCATACAGTTGTGAATCATTAGTCTAATTGAAAACCAGTTTGTTTTTATTTGAAAAGGATGAATGTCTGTAGTGATTAGACTCACATTCGTCTTCAGTTTAAGTTACAGTGCAGCTTTTGAAATGATCACAGCTGTCTATGAGCCAAGCAATCATTATTAGAGCAAATTACTATTCAGTAGTGCTCACAGAGGTTAACCATGATAGAGGTCATGACTTCTATGCCCCAAGTTTTGTCCTGATGGATGACTTCAACAGTGAGCATAGACACCTTAGGCCATCTGTCCCCCAGTGAGGAAACAATAAGCAAAGGGACTGGTGACCCTGTTGACCTGTTCTACTTTGATCCTTGGCTAAGAGAAGTGGATTGTGGTTGCAGTTGTGAGTGTGACACACAAGAGAGGTTGGGGTTGTTGTGGAATCCTGTGTTGCCAAAGGGATTCTGGCAGCACGCCACACTCACCTGTCAGCGAAACTCCTTAGCTGGGTGAAAGCACTCCGCAGGGAGGCGGCCTGGCGCCACAGTGCTCTGACACGAACTTGTTCACGACTCAACCGGGAGGAACATGTCTGCAGAGAAAAGCAGACAAGGGAAAAAGAGCCTGGAGGGTGGGTGGTAAAAGTGGCTTACAGCAACTGATGGCACCTCACATTTTATTGTGATACCAAACAGATGCAATACTGGAACTCCTGGTCTCACACTGGCACACATACAAATAATTGGATTTCCCTGAATCAACAGATGTAGCCCATTTACAGCACGAACACCAGATTGTTTGCACAAAATTTTCCTCTCCCTCAGCAGTTGGAATGTTTTCACAGGAAACAACAACTCAAAAATCATAGCACTGAAATGAACAGGGAATGAGAATGAATTGATGAAACTGGCTATGAATGGAATTCCTGCCCCATGTGAACTCAACAGGAGTTTAATTGCACAATCTCTGAGAAGAAGGATAAACTTGAGCTTCCCTTGTTGCCTTTCTGACTCAAGTACTTCATTTTTGTGTTTTTTCTCACCTCTTGCTCTCTGCGCACAAGGGTATCACACAACTCAGCATCTTCTCGGGCCTTCCACAAGCTTTCTGTTAGCCCCTGGTTGACAATGCCTGCCTGTTCCAGTTGTTCCCTCAGCATGCAGTTCACTTGGCTGAGGCTGGCACACCTGGAAATTACAGTTTTTATAACACTAAAAACCATTTGGCATTTTGCTGTCATGGCTCCTACAACCCCACTACAGCATCCAAACTCTTTTTTCTTACAGCCAGAAAATCACTCTTACATCTGTAGCCTTTAGATCCACCCTTGCCAACCAAACTAACAGGGTGAACATGTGTGACAGTTTTAAAATGTCTGTGTCAACTTAGATTTTATTTGAACCAGATTTGCTTGTAGAGTCATTTACAAAAATGTTTACATCATTCTCACACTCAACACACACCCTGCTTTAGTAAAGCACGCCACATTGCTACGTTCAGTTATCTGTCTGAAATTGAGCCAGACCCATGCTTGCATTTATAGGATGATATCGTGTTGAAAGCTAACTGACACAGAGGGAAAGAGGGATTCCAATAATTTCTATAATAAGCAAAAACATTGTAAGTGATGCTTGCAGACTAGGGGATGGAGGCTGATAAATCTGCAATCAGTGGTATATTTAAGGAATAAAAATGATCCTTGTTGTTGCCATGGCATTTAAGCGCCATAACTGTAAATCATGGGGCAATAAATTCTGTCTTCAACTGTAGAGCTGGCTCACACTGAAGCATCATTATAATGCTTTGGTAAACGAGTCCTACAAATATTCTCTGATGAAATGGATGCTAAAATTATCAGCAAAGTTGCATGCTTGGTCTTCTTACTGCAGCAGGGACAGACAAAAACATCAAAAGAGCTCAAGAAACTGCTGGGAATATCCACACATTTCTCAGAAACATTTCGGCTTGATTTCTGCTTCTCAACCAGAACCAGAAAAAGAAAAACAGTAGCAAATATCTAACAGACTTAACCATGAGTTTATGGCTGTAAGTCTGCATCCAAATATCAACTCCCTGCAGCTGCAAATTTTTTGCAAGTTCTTCAGAAATGCTGCTGCGCTGCATGATGCCCATCACTAACCTCTTTTGCTCCTCTTCCAGCTGGGCAGATTTTTTCTGTATGGCCATACTAAGATCCTGCTCTGTCTGCCGCTGACGGTGGGCTGTGTCCAGGTGGGCCTGCAGCTGAACACATGCACACTACCACTATTGGCATCCTGATAGCATTTCAGTATATGGTAGCAGTAGTAAGCTAACAGTTGCCAAATATTTATCAAGTAACATCATTACAGTGGAAATCTGGTAATCCAAACTCTCTGTGAGGTCAAGAATAATATTTGGACAATATGAAAAGTCCATGTTTTACTTTTCAATTATGGAAGATTCCATTACTGGTTGTTAAAACTGTCCTATCCCTGCATGAATAATGATAATGATATAATGGTTCACGGTTCTTATATGTGAATTTTATATATGAATTGTAACAAATAAAAATACTTTGCTCTCATGGGACAACCATTACTCTGGTATTTAACATTATTTTTGAATATTTTTGTAAATACTGCACCATGTAACACTGTGGCAATACTGATCACCCAGCCATATACACAAAGAAATTCTCTACTGGACTAGATTTCTATCTGAAAGGTCCAATGTAGTAAAATAAAAAACTTCTGAATGACCACAAAGTAATGCCATTTATCTGGTAAGTCCTATTTAGTCTAAGGAGCAGATTGGGCTTTTGGAGACCCTAGAAAAGCTATTGCTAAGCACATTTAGTCACATTTAGACCCCTTTAGTTTTCAATATTCATATCTAATACTGATCTTGAGTGTGATGCTACAGTTTAGTCATACCACCAATCTCATCTTCTCAGACTCTGAGGTCTTCTCCAGCACCTGGTCTTCTAGTTCCCCACACCTTTTCTTGTACTGAAGAACCTGACATAAAAGATAAAGTGCTCAGTAAAGCAAAAGGAAACATTTATTTATCTAAAAATTGCAAGCCTAGTTTTGAGTTACCTTGGTCTGCAGCTTCTGAACAAGTTGCACTTGTTTCTGTTGGGCCTCCTGGTAGGCCTGCAGTTTTTGCCTGTAAGCTCTCTCCTTGCTCTGCAATTGCAGGGACCCTGGTGCTACACTGTCCTGGTCTGAGTCAATAGCGGAGTGCAGCATCAGCATCTGATCGAGCTGAAAAGGATGTTAATAAATTGCTGATTATAGGCCCCTTGTAGGTTTATGGAAATATTCCTTTTAAAACAGCTGTTTCTAGCTACAATAGTCATTTACAATATTAGCAATGTCTACACTATATTTCTAATCAATGCTGTTCTGTCAAAAACATTTCTTTATGTGGCCAAACACTTTACTGTAGTGTACATAAACTCCAGTTTACTAGTTTATTTGTACAAACTAACGGGATCTAATGCAAAACCGCCCTGTAAAATTTACAAGGCTTGTTATATTGTAGTTAAGTGCTAGATTTTCAGAAAGGTGTTCATCAAGCTCTATGTTCACTATTGTGACTCTAGTGGTGGTGGATGTACCAATGTCTAAAAGGTTGGCTAAAGGAGAATTCTGCATTCAGATTTGTGTTAAATAGAACATGTTACAATACAGAGGTCTGACTGGTAATAGCTATCATCACATATTTCATTTCAATACCGATCAAAAATATTTGCCCACAAAAGCAGAAACCCTGTAATGGTTAACATTTGATTGACTAGGCAAATCTAGAGACCTACAGCATTAATTTTACATGAGGGATGGACAAACCGTGGCTAAACTTTTAGATGGGGAGCTGCTGTATAAATGTTAGTCTATGGAATGTCCACATACACTATGTTTGTGTATTGGCACCTATGCATGTGCGGCCATGTGTGCAGAATATGTCGCCAAATGCATCTAAAACCAAAAAAAATCCAAATGTATTGGCCTTTCTCATTGTTTAATCACATATCATTTGTATATTTGAAATCCAAATGATCCAAATGTCCTGTAACCTCTCAACCTCACACAACCTAAACTCCCTGTGCACCACCCACTCTCTATGCTGGTGCCAGACACCCTGTCCTCACTAATACAAACCACATGGCCCTAGAGCACTACAGCCCACTGCATGCCTCCAGCTGCCCTTGCCGACTTCTCATTTAAAAAGAGAGGAAGAGATCCCCCTCCCCTGCAACACACTCCAAACCACCATCAAATCAACCCAGCGACCCACTCCCTCCCTCCTCTCTTCTGTACCTCATCTCTTCACTGGGTGCTTAATCTCTCCAGCAGGCTTCAAGAGAGCCAAGACAATAGTCTCACTGTTCAACACTGGACTCAGCCACTTTGCCACCATTATTAACACATTTTCAAATACCCTTTTCAGAATTTTATACTACAAACTACAAACAGCCATCATGCACTTGGCTGTATGTTTTTCGTGTTTTACTCTGAGGACCTGGAGAGCACAAAACCTTCTTTTACTGCCAGTTGCTGAGGTGACAGCTTTAGGGACTGAAAAGGGAGCAACAACATGGGCGGAGTATTTGAAACACACAGAACTGCAGCAGCTGTGTTTAAAGGGACTCCTGGAAACAGCTGTGTGTGGAGCATTAGTGATTGTGCATATTTTGGCACAACAAAAGCAATAACACTGACTTACTAACAAGCATGTACTTTCTAAATACACCTTGAAATCATAGCCATGTCACGCAATGTTTATTGCAACACATACTTATAACCTATGTTTGGAGCCTTATAGAAAGCACTTATGTTAACTCAACTTTGGGGAAAGGACCACAGTACAATTGCACTATACATACACCAGCGTACTCCAAACAACATATCAGAACTACATCAAATGATTAATTGCACAAGGATGTACTGTACTCTATACAGTACTGTATATGAGCATCTGGCCAATGTGATATCCAGTCCACCCACTGGTTTCATGCTTCCACGCGTGGAAACAGCGAGGATGCTATTTTAATGGTTCTCCCAAGTCAGCTATAAAGTAGGAGGCCAGAGGCTGCTCTGGATTAGCCATGCTCCAGGCAGGAAGCTCCCGAGAGGGCGCAATAACAGTCTATTGTGGAGACCCTCACCTTCACTGCACCACCATCTTCTCTCTTGCTCCATTTGCATCATTAAATCTCATCACTAAGTGAGCTTGAACTCATTGTCCCACAAAACACACGCACCGAGTGATGACTATAAAAAGACAAAAGAGAGAAACAAGTAATCCCAGGCCTCCATCTGCCCCAACTCAGGGGCTTACATGGCTTACTGGGGGCCCAGAATGTGGTCACTGATCATCCTTGCTATTTATGACCTGCCTCAGAACACAATCACTCTCGAGCAGCCTCCACGGTCCCCTAAAGTGGGCTGGGTCCAATCCCAGTGTAGCCACTTCTTTGAGGTCGTAAGTTGCCATATTGCAATAATGTTCAAGATGCAATTTATACACAAACTGCCTTTTTGTCATGGTATGTATGTTTTATGCCTCCATATGGTTGCTATGGTTCATTTTATTTTTACTTGAGCCCTGCTTATATTTCCAAAGTAAAAGACTTTTAACCTCTTAAAATGTGCTTTGCATTAGCTTTTTACATTTCTTGATATTTATGATTTGTGCCACTCCTTGTATTGTCTCTTTTGATAAATATTTCAAACAACATCAAGGGATAATCTTGCTTTGATTCATCTGCCAACAAGCAACAAGAGAATCATTTTCAAGGCCCTTGTGAAGGCTTTGGTGTTTGGGCCAAAACATGCTGCCTTGCTCATGTGGTAGATCCAAATCCAATCCATTTCAGTTACCAAGTTATGATTATCATATTCTCTCACTGACCTAATGTCACAACATTTGGAGATCCAATAACTCACCACTTTATCTAATCTTTCAACTAGGTTTTGTGAAATGTTGCACTTTGAAGTTTTGCCTTGTTTCTCTCCTCTCCTATTATATTATAGTAGCAGCATTGTGGATCCATACCTGTTTATCTACACAGTAATACATTTGCAGGCATATGCAGCTCAGGGGCTACACCCCATCATCAGTCCTCTTTCTTCTATCTCTGACTCACCCAGGGGGACATCTGGCCATGACTGCACAATCCAGCCAGCATGTGAAGGGTTACAGCTGCAATCGTTTTCCCTGGCTTGGCCTGGACCCAGAGGCTTAATAAAGGGAATTAATGGAGTGCACTATCTGTCAGATTCCTAAACACAGCTGGAGCGGATGTCCATCGCCCCCAAGCTGCCCAAGAAACTTACTATCCTACTTCAACAACATACCCGCTCCCCCTTCCCCTCACATTACCCCCTGAGCGCTGACTCCGAAAAAGAGCCCCAGCTGATTGTGAAAGCTGTTTATGTATCATCACTGACCGTAATTACACAATGTGCGATAACAAACAAGAAGAATGGTAGTGAGGAGGGGGAGCTAATGTGAAAGTGTTGCCATGGAGGGAACGCTTTGGTTATGGGGACAACTGCTATGATGGCATACCACTAACACATCCGTATAAATGCAGTCCTAGCTAATAATACACACTGTGCTTAAACACTCTTGACTTGTGAAAAGGAACTGAAAAGTGAGCTTAATACTTGACTTTAAAGTCAGGTAACACGAGTAACCTAATGTCAAACGTTAAAAAGTTTTAATGGAATACTTTCATCACAAATTCAGTACTGGGATGGGCTTTCATGCATATTTTCTCTAGGGAAGGCAATTAATTTTTACTATTTCATTACAGTTGAGAGTTTTGCAATGTCCAATTCAAACTGCAGCCTAAATAGGGGGGGTTTATGATAGGAGCAAAAACAAAGTGGAAACAGAGGGGGAAAGCAAGGTAAAAGGGGACAGTAACACAATCTCTTAAAACAGACTTTATCTGCTCCAGCTATGTTTGCCAGGGTTCTTATGAGAAGACCCAGAGGATTCAACATTTCAGAGGTCACTGGTAAATGGCAGTTGGTGTCAGAAATCATTCAGCAAGCATTTATCTTTATCCAACTGACTGCCACACCACAATATTGTGCAGTCAGTCACTATGTGTTCAGGGAGTATGGCAGGGTATGGATGTCTATGTCTGAGAAAATGCACCCTGGCAAGTTTCCAAAAGCAACACAGAAGGTTCAGAATTCAGCCCAACATGCTCTCCAGCCTCCCAAGCCCATTCAACTGACAAACTGGGTCAGGGTTTATCCCGGTTCAGGAGCAATGTGCTGGGGTCAACAGAGATCACGCTCAGTGACTTAACAAAGACACAGAGGAAAGTTTTCATAGTCCAGGTGTGACTACACCAGCATTGAGTTAACAGTCTACTGTCAGGTCAAAAATACTCAAGGAAAGCTTGAGAAAATATGTGGATTTGGAATAACTTTGTATATTTCTCAGCTGTCACACACACTCTGTGGTGGAGTGGCTTTAGCTGACATTCTGACACTGTGAACAATGGATGGATTTCAGAAAAAAGCTTCTGGCATCATACTATATGTAGTATGAGTAATGCAGAAAACATGCAAAAGGGGGGCGAATTCTTTAAAACTGAAAACAAAACACATTAAAAGAATAACTTGACATTTTGGGAAATAACTTCTCCTGCAATACAGAGATTGTGACACATGACAAGCTGAAATGAAAAGAACTTGGTCACATTGCATCAGTCTGATCACAAAAATATTATATTTTCAAGTAATACTTTATGCATGTTTTTGGTTTGACCATGGAACTGACATCAAGGCACACTCCAGCTGTTTGAGCTGGTGACTATGGGGGATAAATGTTGAGAGCTTTTCAGCAACACATACAACTAGAAATTGCTTGAGGGTCAGTACACTGCTGGCCTTGGACTCCTGCTCTTGAGCAATGTGCAAATTTCAATTACAGCACTCCATACAAATATTCTAGGGAGCAACGTTCTTGCTAAGGACAACTAGAACAAATGCTGACTTAAAGTTTTCTCAAATTATATCATGGAGCAGTTTTCCAAACACTGTTTTTCAACAAAACATATAGTCATTTTTTTTTGTTTTGTAAAGTTAATAATTTCAACAATGACACGTCATATTATCATTGGATGCCAGCGACAACCAATAAGTGATAATTCTGAATTATTATTCTATACTTTTGACATGCGGTCTGGGTGCTTTCTTAAGATTGGGTGAGACATGAGTCCTAAAAGATACTGATCATGAAGTGAGTAATATGAACTCCTTGGCAATAAAAACATGCAAGTTGGCTTAAGCATTAGTTCCACATAGATGCCACAGCTAATGCATTATATTTGTCTCCAGGGCACTGATTATCACACCACATTAACATCACATAACAGCAAATCTGTCAAACAATAATGGTTTTCTGCAGAGGAAGAAAAGCAAAAAGAAGACAGGAACTAACACTAGAGGAGACGAGTTACAACATGAGTCTTGTAATAAACCTGTTGACTTGTGAGACACTACCAGATAAAATATTTGGCAGCATTAACACATACAATTTCTTCAAACTTTTTAGAATAAAATTTGTAGGTCTTTTGCTAATATTGCTTTTCCACTACTTGCGGTAGATGCGGTGTGAGCATTAATTACAAACAAAACTTGCTTATGTTTTTTCTTATATTTAGCACCTTTTTGCACATCTAAAAATAGCAACTAAATAAATATGCTACATATGTCTGCCAAACTAATTAAGTTATATTTATAACCTTGGTTTTTAAAACAAGTAGTGAGAATTCATTAGATTTAGGCAGCAGAATGAGTGCAGTGTTATCACAAATGACTGCTTTGTGCACCATGAAAAATAAGCTTTTTCTTTGACAGTCTCTAGGGAGGAGGCCAGTGACCTTCATAATTTTCCACCAAAACAGCAGCTACTATATGGAGGGACAACCATGCGGGGCAATGAAGGGAGACGCTGGTCCACATGAGCACAGGGGGTCTGAGTCTACCTTAATAAACCACAAGGAAACCCTTCATGAAACTATCCTCCCCTCTCTTATTTATACTTACAAACACATATACACAAGCACATGCATCCATATGTACATACACACACAAACACACACAATGGATGCTTATACAGGGCTTACTGTAACTTGTAAACTCAAGTTCTACAACCACCGATTAAAGAAAAATTTATGATGTAAAATATGTAAGTATGCCAAGTTTTGCCAGTCAACCAGGAGTTTGTAAATCTTGCAAACCTTCCCACACTGTTTGACTGTTCAGCTTCAAAAGGATTTCCCTGCTGGAAAGAGTGGTGCTAAACTGACTCATTGCCATAACCATATTCCATTTCAAAAGAACACATGCAGCAAAAGCATGTTACAGTTGCTAATATGTCTGTAGTATTCCATACTCATACTCACATCTGACATTACAAACAATATTTAGGTTAATGTGGTCTCAGTTAGAGTTAGTGTGGAAACACATTTAAAGGGCTGCAAGTGGTCATGGTTACACACATGTGCTGTAGTAACACATGTCCATAATAACAAAATTATAATGTTCCTGGAAAGACTAAATTACTTGTGTATTTTACTATCAAATCAAGATTGTGTAAATGATGATACATTTTGGTTACACTGTAGTTTCCCTTTCCTCTCTGTTAGAATGGTACTAGTACAATGAAAGTTAATGTTTTACAACTTCAACATGACATAGGAATGTGTTGCTGCCCTGTGTCACTCTTACCCTCTCCGTGAGACTGGCTTGTTTGACTAGTGGCTGGTCCATCATGTTTGGAGAAAGCTGCTCCCTTGGGGCCATGCTCTCTTTAAGCTCACTGGCCTCAGAGCCCTCACCTGACATAAGGAAGCAAAAGTTCATGCATCAAGAAAGGCTAAAATGATGAAGATAGATATTTAGTCAGATTTATTGTCACCATGCATCCAAAAATGCTTATGTGCATTTGAATTATAACTCTCTTTTGTACCAGCTGGCTGTTCAGCCAAGTTTTGTGTGATGATCTGGCGGATGCGGGTGGAGACAGGCACAGGTGTGACACTGGACTCCTGTCCATTACCACGAAGTGTCAAAGTGCTCTCTTCTAAGCTGTCATCAGAGTGAAGTAGTGACTCCTCCAACTTCTACAATCATGTCATCACAGAAAGTAGTAATTACCACAATAACACATTAAGCACATGTAACAATACTGTATACACTAAGTATAATCAACAAAATGTACTTATTCAAAAGCATAGAATAACATCTTGGATAATTATATATTATGTTCTATTGCTGAATTTGTATTTTTGATTCATTGCCACAGTTGTGTCATTGCATTATTGTAGCTAGTGGAGCTGGAGATCATTTGAACAGTTTTATACAGTTTGGAGCATTTAAATCTATAACACCCTGTTTGATTTTTACTGTATGAAAATGTTTAATCTGTAAAATAGTTATAACTATAAATGAAATGTAAAGCAGTAAAATGAACAACATAAAATGTAGACAAGTATGCATAAGTATAAAGTAGTTCTGTACACAAGTAAACATACTGAACCACTACGTTGTCCATTAAAGGGACTTATTCATTTAGCACTGTTTAATAGTTTTAGTAGAATGAATGGAGTCAGTGAAGTGAGTCTAAATGCTCAGAAATAAATGATCTGTCCATTTATACACTGGGGTTTATTAGGAACATCAGGCTAATTAATGTGGCCTAGTACAATAATCCTGCAATAAATCCTACCTTCATTAAAGTTGGTGTTGAATTGTATTATTATTATTATTATTATTCAGTCGTTTCTGTTGTTTTCAGTCTAGCCTAAAACAATACATCTGTCTGTATAATGCAGTTCAAATACACCTCTTGGAAACAGAGCAAAGTATTCAGAAAAGGACAGCATAAATTGTGCGTTTTTTAAAGTCTATATTGATAATAATTATATAACACTACATCACTACATCTGACTTTACTTTGAATGTCTCAGTACTTTTTCCTTTACATTTCAATTACGACATTTTGAAACGTTGCAGTAGCTGTTAAAATTACCAATGGCTCCATTCAGCACAATTACTAACGCGAAGCCTGCACGCACAGGAGGAAACCAATAGACACTGCACTGAGTTCAGCCATCTTTGATTTCATTATTATTCTTTCTTTAATCTTATTATTTACACTTGTGCTTTTTCTAGTGTGACGTGTCTTGCGTTTAAAAAACTAAAACCTGTATAAAAAATGAAAGATGCTAATACTGTGGAAAATCATATTCCGCTATTACCAACCTGAATCACAGCCTCCAGTCTGGGCGAGTGGGCACCTTGTTCCGGTGGAGAACTCATTACACAAGTGGCCCGGCTTCAGATAACAGCAAAATGTTGGCTAGTAACGTAAGTAGTCAAGACCTTTAGTGTCTTCGCTTGACGAGACAGTTAGCATTAAACTTTAGCTTGATATAACGCTATGCTAATAAAACTTCAAATAGTAACTATTGAAATTTTGAGTCAAACTAAACACAAACTTGTTGTAAAAAGCGAATAAAATGATGCCATAATAAAATAAAGTCACAACGAACTGCTACCAATAACTATACTTTTTGGTAACTTCAGCAGCGACTGCAGGCAAACAGGACCAGTCCAGTCCCAGGCTACGTTGTCAAGGTGACCACGCGCTTCCAGGCCGTTGCCATAGATACAGAATGCTGGCTTGGTCGTGTCCATGACAGCACAGACGCCTGGAGCCATGCTACTGCATTCCGATGGGTTAATGATCGAGGAAGTAAGAGAAAAGTGAACATGGATGATTTACACATGACTGACCATTTATAAGGAGAACATTTAATCATAAATAATTAGTAATTACTGATACACAACCAATAATAATCATCAAGACAGTAGTTCACCAACTATTGCTTCAAAGATTTATTCACAACCAACATTGAATAACACAAAACAGAATTCAGGTCTCAAACACATGATGCAAAGTATAAATAAACAGCTTAAGAGCAGCCAGGCAGGCCCTAAGAACAACCAAGAATACTTCAGGATCAACTAACATATTATTTAGGGCACAATGAAATCCAGGGATAAACATTCCATTTACATTGTCACACGTCTCTACAGCTGCGTCTAAACTCCCTCCCTCATTCACTGCTCCCTACAATATACTGTTCAGACTGTAGTGGGCTGTAAACTGTGATTTCTGACACTTACTAATCATTGTGATTTTGTGAAAAGTCACTCAAGTCCATTCTGTCATCAGTAAAACATGGAGCATTGCATTGTTGGAAAGTAGCATAAGTGACATGTGGGTACTACATGTGCATAGATTCAACCACTCAGCATTCAGACATTTAAATGGCGGAAAGCAAAAATAGTGCAGTAAATAGGGAGTGATTTAGAAACAGCCCATGAACTCTTTGATCCAGTCTTGTTTGGGCAGAAGGCCATCATGTTGAATCTGTGGGGAAAAGCTCAGGCCACTGTGACGGGTCTAGGAAGATGGTGCAGACCCCACTGTAGAACCAGAGTCTTGGCAGGAAGCACTCCACCTCCCAGGTGTTGGATGCTCGGTTGTAAACCTCCACCTCCACCCCGTAGTCTCCCTCCATACCTTTCCAGTGACCTCCGGTGACAAACAGCTTCCCATCCAACGTTACCAGGCTGCCATTTTCATGTAGCATATGGAGGAGCTGGATCTGAACATAAGGGAAATGACCAAAATGTATTAAGCTGTATTTTTTATTCATGCGTGTAAATTTGTGTATTACGTAGATTTTAGTCAGCAGTGATTCCTAAGCCCACCTTCTGCCACATATTTGCCTCTGGATCATAGGAGTAGACTTTCTTAGTGTTGTCAGCAACCAGGTAAATAATTCCGTCCACACAGACCGAACGAGGAGAGGACAAGTACTTAGGGATGAAGGGCGACCATATGCTCATCCAGCTATCTATAAACAAAAAACACACAGTAAACACATATATGATTTGGCAAAGTAAAGAAAAATAATAGAAATGATAAAGACATGACTATGACTATATGACTATTCATTTTCAATGGAGGGAAATCTGGACAAATGTAATATGTTTCTTTATCACACCTGAGGTTAAGTTAGGTTAAGTCCTTAAGGTTACTGTGCAGGGCTGAAAACATCTGCACAGTACTGTCACTGCTCTGCTGTGCTCTGCCCAGTAGTTATCATCATGAAATTACACAAAATCTAAGGCTCCAAATGTTAATAATCCAGCAGCCAAATTCTCTGATTGGGTACATTTTCTTAACCCTATAAGGCCAATGGTATCATATCTAATACACAAAAATCTTTTGATTAAATAATTATCATAGACTTCTGATGTATCAAATGTAATACAGCAAAAATCTTACATTTAGAAATAATTTCTTAAAAATAGGATGTTGTGGCTATTATTTGCTGGACTGGGCTTTAAAGGGTTAAAAATGACTTTTTTTAAATTAGGGAGCACTGGACAGCATGAGTGAAATAGTTTGCCATACTATTAGTAATATTTTTTTTACTGTTGTAAATAAATATTAGCATTATTAATGACTTATCAATAATTTACTAACAGTAACAAAATATACATTTTAATATACAATCAATACAAACGTTTAGTTGCCAACTTGTAAAAATCCTTAATATTTTACCTGGCAATTGAGCAGTTTTAACTAGTAATCCATTAATGCTTTAAACTATTTACAAAGGTTTCCTAAACAAAAACGTGTTACCACAAACACCTTGGAGATCTGCTGTGTTTTTAAGAATTCTTACCTATGACAGGGTTGTAGCACTGCATGGTCAAAGCATTGTATTTCACAGCG
Source organism: Helostoma temminkii (assembly GCA_900302695.1). Taxonomy (NCBI): domain Eukaryota; kingdom Metazoa; phylum Chordata; class Actinopteri; order Anabantiformes; family Helostomatidae; genus Helostoma; species Helostoma temminkii. The sequence continues at coordinate 175,127 of OMLM01000817.1, read as the reverse complement.
CACGAGCCAATCACATAGAGCTTCCCATGACACGCTGTGGCAGTGAAGTTAGTCACATACTTTACAGCTGGGCAGGTCAAGGCCCAGGAGTCGCTGTAAGGGTCATAATGCTCAACCTCAACTCTGTCTGACGTTGTACCTAAATAAGGGACATTTAAGTAGAACAAGTGATGAGAATGAGTCATGGTCTCATAAATCTAAATGCAAATTTAGATTTTTAAGTGACAGTATAGACACATGTAAATGCTGCCTTGTTCTTAGAAGCAAGGCATATTCTAGGCTATTCAGCCAAAAAGAAGAAATGCAAGCAAATTCCTAAAAACTGACACCACTGAGGCCATTTAGAGCAGATGAGCTACTGGAGTTTATCAGTTTTCAAGTGCGCTGCAGGTTTTAGACACCACATACAGGACTGTATTTATTTTCTTACCTCCAATGACGTAAATCTCCCCATTAAGAGTGGCTGATGTGTGGTTAGTCCGAGGCCGGAGCATGGGTGCTACAGTAACCCACCTTCCCTCTCTTGTGATGTACTTCCAGGTCTCTGTGGTCGACCAGGTGTTGGTATTAGAACCTCGTGAGCCTCCTGTCAGACAGACAGACAGACAAGACCACTTTGTAAATGTTCTCACACTGTTTTGCATTCCTCATGAGAAAATGTAGTGAGCTTTGCTCAAAACCATCCATGATGGCAAGTTTCAAAGAAGTGATTTCTGGACTTTTTTAAGAGTTGTACACACTCAACACACCTGTGACATATACTTCATTGTTCAAGGAGACCATAGAGTAACCCCACTTGTTAGGGTTGGGAAAATTAGGGAGCTCATGCCACTGTTCTGCAGAGAAAGAGAAAAAGAAAGTTAATGTTTGAGTATGTGGGAGAAATCATCAAATGCTTTTCACAAACACATTATATATGACACACAGATAAGATTAAATGAAATTAAGTTAAAGTTAGATTGTTTTCCTGAAACAATTCTGAAATGTGACTTTTTGGCAAAGCCTGTAAGGTTGTGGATGAAGTTGTAGTACCTCGACGTAAAAACAGAAATCCAACAGTGACATGCAACAATGTTTTTCTTTATATCCACATGTGAAAAACATGAACCAGGGTGGCTTCCTCCAGCTCTGTGTAATAAAAACTTCATTTGAGGAACTGATGATCCAATTTTTGTCACATCCAGACCGCATTCCTGCAGATCCGTTTTTCTGTCAGCACTATATTTAACAACCTGCAATGTCTGCCAAACTGAAGGGAACAGGCAGACGTTTCCCAACAAATGGTGGTGGTAAAATGCATTGTAAACTTAAACAAGCTTGACATTTTGATAGGTGATAGGGTATCTTACTAGTCTTTGTGTTGTAGAAGGCACAGTTGTTAGGTGGCTGTCTTTGCAATCTTGGGTCTCTGTCCTCATCTTCATCTGAGTCATCTTCATCATCTGAGTCATCCAGTGAACGACCTCCCATTACAAACAGAACCTCTTGCAAGTTTAGTTGTGGGCTCTGAGAACTGAGCCTGTCCAAACACTCTGGTGCCAAATCCGTTTTCTAGAAAAGTAAAAGTCATGATTGTTTTGGGAAATCTATTAATATTCAGGAAATAAAGATTAGAGCAGAAAGAAGGAGAATGTGTGAACTTACTAACCTCTCTGTGAATATTTTCTACAATCTCTATGCAGCAGGGAGAGGCCTGCACCAGGCTATCTTTCAGCAGGGTGTCAGCCAGGTAGTCCAGGTTGAGTAGAGTGAGATGAGACAAGGCGAGGAGCTCAGGGAGGTGGCAGAGCCGAGTCTCCTTATGGTGCCGGACCCATTTTAGGATGGCATCCACACGGGTGCACTCCGACCGGATTTGTAGTCCTTCATTAGACAAGCAGGCAACCAGTCTGTCTTTGCCCAACAGTAGAAACTCCTCACTTTTCTGTACAGCCTCAAAGTTCTCCAAGAGGAAGGCCCACGCTTTGGCCACCACCTCAGGGCAGCCGTGGATCTCACCAAACTCTAGGATTCCCAGGCAGTTTGTTGCATCAATCTGGTTCTGGAGATATCTGCTGCAAACAGCTCTCACTGTCTGGAACTGTAGCTGGCTAGAGGTGCAGATCAAGCCCTCTACGTTGCTCTGGTTGATGGTTAATTTGCCTGTGTAGGCAAAGTCCAGCAAGCAGCTGAGGATATCAGGATCAACATCATGAAGCTCCACACGTGCGGCTATGCTCTCCACGAAGTCTCCTGAGAACATGCAGCGAAAGTACATGCTACAGAGGGCCAGCACGCCGCGATGACAGGGAAAGTCCCGACCACCTGCACTCAGCGTTACATCGACCAGTTTGGGGTGAGAGCAGAGCGAACGCAAGCCCTCCAAGATGCTCTGAGGATGGGAAGACAGGCAGAAGTCCAGGTCATCCACATTACGCACCATTGTCAGCTCCTGTTCAAATGTATCTTCTTTCAGAAGGGATGGTAAAAATTTTGATTTAGAGCTCACCTGAAAGTATAAAAAAACAAATACGCAGAAAAAATAAATCTAAATACGTTTAAACAATATTTTTTGACAAGAGATATTAACTTCACAAAGGGGTACAAATTGTTATTCCCTGACAACAGGATATTTTATTTAATATTATCTGTATCACACAGAAAACTGGTGTACAGCATATTTAGCACAATTTAGCATTAAAATACATCACTTTCCTTTTTATTGTAAATTAACAAATAATATCTATAAAATAATATATGTTGTTAATTAATGAAATAGTTTCTCCTCCATGATCGGTCAGATTTGATCTTTCTGGATCTGCTTTGTCTTCTAAATGTGCCATCTGCATGTAGTCACAAGGACAACAAAGTACTTTCGGGTCACGATCAGTATATGTGTTAACAGCATGACTCAAATCTCCTCTGAAGTCAACAATAAATAACATTTGCTGGCATCAGACACTGTGAAATTAACTAAAGAATCAACAACAACAACAAAAAAAAAAACTCACCACAGAAGACAAGGGAAATAATGGCTCATCCTTCCAGTAAGAAAGCACTTTGTAACTAAGCAGCTGGTTAGGTCAGCATGCAGTAGGCAGCATGGCGGAAAGCTTTTGCCAAGTCACTGGGACGTACTGCCTGTTGTTCACTTAGTTATTTTTAGGACCGACAGTGACGTTGAGCTGAAGTCAGATTCCAAACAACATGCAGAACCAGCAGCTGCTGTTGTAGGCACATATTTAGCATTTTCACAAAGGGCCTGGAAGCTAGCAAAGCGGATAAATCACATTTCACCAATGATTTTGAATGTTAAAACAATTATTACCAGCCAGTTATGATAGGCATATAGGCGTTAGCCCATGAGATTAAGATGTGAGAGATATTTAGATTAAAAGTGAAGTGAAAGTGAAGGTAACAGTGTTATGATTTATTTTGTGGTATTGTTAAAATTTAGTGAGCTTCCTGTCTTACCCAGGCTTTTCTTGAGAATACTATACAAAAGAAAGACACTAGGTTACTTGAAAATGTCTCTTTTATAACAGAGCTGTGTTTGGTTTGAAATGTGTTGATGCCAGAGCAAATTTGATACCTGAGTTCCAAAGTACCAAAAATTCACAATATTCTACTGTATTAACTTTTTTCTTTACTTTTAAAAATGTAACAAGAAAGTCTGAAAGTCTGAAATTATGTTACCACAAGAAAATGCTATATAAAATTAACAAAATTAGAATTCAAATTCTGATGAAAGAAAACATGAACGTAAAACATTCTGTGTCTGTACTCTACAAATGCTACACACAATTCAGTTCACAATTCAAAAAGTAATTAGGTTTGATACTTAGCACTGCAACTATAAAGCATACAAAAATATCAAAAAAAGAAAGAAAAGAAAAAGACACTACTCAAAATCAAAAATCTCTGCCTCTCTTTCTTTCCAAAAAGCAAAACTGCGATCAATGTATTTACAAATCTCCTCATTACTAAAACTAGAAATGTCAGTTCCTCTATAGACCATTCCCTCATCAGGAGTAGGTGTCTGCACAATCACTTTAGGGACCCGTCTAATCTCTGGAAGGCTGTGTTTCACCACTTCAGCAGTTTTTTCAGACTGACTAACAGCTTTTCCAAAGAATTTTATTTTAAGGTCCTCAAAGCCATCCTTCCACTCGCGGTTCCCAGCCTCAATGTCTTGTATGACAGCCTTGTGAAAGTCTCTCACCAGCTCCCAGGGAAAACTCCCGATGTGATCAAATACCTCGAAACACAGAAGGTGTCTCATTTTGCGTTCGTCTACAGGCAGCTCCAACTCCAGGATGTGAAAGTAGCCCAGCATGAAGAGATCCAAGGTCAGGCTGTCATACTCCACTGGAATGCCGTCCAGTCTTGGTAGGAACTGCTCCGGGGAGTAGAGAGCTTTCTGCCTGTGGAGCCTGTGGATAACAGTGCATGGTTTTCAACTTTCTGTGGACTTAGTCAACCTTCTTTAAACAATCATGGCAACACAATTCTCCATTTTGCCTTTTGTGCTTTGAATTGAATTTCAGTTTTGGTTTCAGGTTTGCAAAAGTCAAAAAGCTCTATATGAGTGTCTCCTTTTGCATTTACATATAAATATATATGTATTAATATGAAACAATACATGTTAATTAACACAATTAATGTGTTGTGTGTTTAAAAAAAAAGATTGGTTCTGGTCAATGAAGACCTATTCAGTACTGGTTCAGGGTATGAATGGATGTGCCATATTAGTAGTCAAACAACAGCTTGCAGCAAACATCGAAAGGTATTACACAAAAGAGCACACTGCAACAACATCGCAAAATAAAGCTTGAAACACAATTCCATCGCTTTTACACATCAACATTTGTTTACCGGTGTTGCTACTACATGCATGTAATAAAAGTTTGATTATGTCTTTTTGTCACAAAAAGTGTCATAATTATCCTCATGTGATGTCTCTGTACTCTACAGTTTTGGTTGGGGCTGCGGACTACAGGTCTAAAAACTCTGGGAGTATTGAGTTACAAACACGTGATCTTAGCAGACATCTCTGTGGGTCACTCCTCATCTCAGCCTGAGGCAAACAGGCTCAAAGCTACATTAGATGCTACTTGCATAACACATCTGAACTGTCAGCTGAAGTGTTGAGTTGCAGGAATAATGCTTGGAATAAAAAAATGATTTATTAGGACTAGTGGTGCAAATCACACTCAGGTCAGCCTGTGGTAAATGTTTGACATCTGAAGCTGGCACACAACTTGAATAAAGCAGGTAGTGTTTAGTGCCCCAATGGATTGTACCTAGTGTGAAGAGAGATTGTATCTTAAATGGGATAACAGGAAGTTATAAAAAGTCATGCAACCCTACCTGCGTATCTGCCTAGATGGGACACTGGAGATCATGCTTCTCCAGTTTCCCAGCATCTTGTTGACAGCGCTCCTCTGCTTGAAAAAATGTCCCAGAGAACTGTTCATCATCATGTTTGACTGGGCGTTCTCTATGCTGCCTCTACGACCCGATGCAGCTTTGTCACCCACTTCTGGGTTTTCACCGCTCAGCTTCCTCTCTGCTGCATCCTTGCTCTTCAGTGCCACAGAGTAAGCAGATTTCTTCCAGTGGCCTAAGAACAACACAACTATGCGCTCTTTTCTAAGGCTAACGGTTTCCAGAACATTTGTGACGTTTTCATTATTGTCAGTCCCAGGTTCAGTTTTCTGGTCTGCTTCTGGGGCTTGATTCAAGACTTGACACTGTTTCTCTGACTCTGTGGTCTCAAGTGGTGGGGAAGAACATAAAACTACAGCCTCTTCGGGCTGATTTGACAACGGCGAGTTCTGTGTCTCAAAATTAGACTTAAGAGTCCTAACAGACACCCCAAACTGATGGATTTCATCCTCTATCCTCTCCCTGCGTCCCCTGGTGGAGTTGTGCCTGTCCGATGTCTGTGAGAACACGGCGATCAGGTCGGTGTTGGGCATCTTGCAGTAAGGCTGATCTGTCAGATTGGTAAAGAGCAGAGACATGCTCTTTACGATGCCTGAGATACGGCCGCACCACACGGGTAGAGGAATTTGACTTGAGAAGTTTCTAAACTGCGTGTTGGCAGTGATGTTCACTATGGGTGCAGGCAGGATGTGCCGGAGCTCCTCAGCTAAATGAGCCAACTCCAGCTCGTAGCCTTCACAGTTCTTCTGCATGGAGACGTTGGCAATCTGCTGCTCCAGATAAATGAGGTCTTTCTCAGTGAGCAGCTCACCAGAGGGGCCCAGGATGGCATTGTGGGCTTGGGAGTACCTCCAGCTGACTTTGGGATATCTGTTCCCATTTTCCTGTAAGAGAGCGCAGATAAAAATACAGCATGTCACATTTAAAGTTGTTTGTAACATTTCAAATTGCCTAGGCGTGAGAAGAAAAAGAGTAATGATACAGTAAAACTGCCATCCAAACCTCAAAATTATGACTTGACTAGCAATTCGTTGAGTTTGGTGATTTGTAGTATAGGATATACAAACGGCTTTAGACAGGGTGTTACCAAAACAGATTTATTAAACTTGGACAAAGTTTGGTACATTAATAATCTAATTAACAGATTTTAATAAAGACATTACCTTCCTCCTCTGATCCTCCTCATCCAGCAGCCTGGCCTGCAGCTGTCTCACCATGACTTGCCTCTTCCATTCAGCAATGGAACAGCCTTTGTCATCATGGGTGGGCACCAGGTAGTCAATGTCAGATAGGTTGGCCTCCTCAGTGGGAAGCACCACCATTTTATTCTTTTCAGACATCAATGATAATGGAGTTATTAGCTTTATAGCCAAAGAAGCACTAGCAAAAGTTCAAAGTAAGAAAGCTTATTGCACATACTGCCTGTCCAGTGAAGACTCCTGATATCCCAGATTGCTTCAGAGATTTAATGGACTTCATGTCCCCAAGAAGTTTTTTTTCAGCCAGGAAATTTGTGTCAGGCAACATGGCCTTATCAACAGAGACAGCTGTCTCACTCCTAGATGCCTTTGACTGATTGAAACCTTTAATAACTGCAATGCAAATCACAATCATCTCTGCCTTACTCAGTTAATCATACATGTAGTTTAAAAGATGTAAATTCCATTAACTGGTGGCTTACTCTAACAATTAAATACATAACAACAACATGCTGCTTTGTTTTTCTATGAGAGCAGTTAAATTAGATAAACAGAAATGTTCCTCTCACCAGAAGCTGCGATTTGAACCCGCTCTATCCTGCTGACAGCGGATTTCCCTGGCTGTGCAGTGGTGGAACAACCAGAAGGCAAAGGAGGTGGAGTAGGGGGCTGAGGGTATCTTGCCTGTGGGGACTCCTCACTTTCAGGTTGCTAATTTGGAGAATGCATGGGTGGTTAGTTTGGTTAAACACTGGGTTATTAACATTAATAATATATAATATTGTAAAGAATAGGAAGCATTCATACAAATGAATCCAACCTTTAAACTATCCATGTATGTGTCACTCATGCACTCGTAGTAGTCCTCCCTGCTGTGCTGCATCAACACAGCCAATTTCACCTTCAGCTCTTCCTCCACTGGAGTGATCACCTCAGTGGCTTTATCTACGCAGGCTGTCTGCAAACTCTGCAGACCAAAAATGAACTTAATCGTTAGGCTTCAGCTGATAGGCTGAAAGAGTGAGAACAGACACAGAATTTTTCTTTCCATTTTTTTCCTTGATGTTAAAATGCACCACGTTGAAAAAGGAAGGTTGTTTGTCTGATCATTTTATAATTTCAAGCAAAAGGTTCAGTTCAGGTTTTCTAATGTTAGTTTACAATGTGTGAAAAGAGTAAATAGTATTTCTCACTTTATACTGCTTCTGCATCTACACCAGGTTTAGTTCTATAAAGCTAGTATATACATGTTTTTATAGGATATCTCACAGGTAAAACCATTAAAAACAAAAGTAATTAACAGATAGGTTATATAAGATCACTTAACATTACAATGAAATAAAATTACAAAGCGCATGGGATAGTAAGCAACCAGCATTTCACACCACCCTAGGGACTTAGGATGTATGGAAACATTTACATGCCCTTTAATAAACCTGCATTGTTCTAATGCACTCCATGCAGCATACATATCAAATTCAGCTCTCCAAGGACATTATTAGCAACCAAAACATCAAAGGCAGCCCCAATATGCTGCTGCATGCTGTTGTGCTTTATGTCCACGAGGTGGTCCTTGCCATTTCCTCTCATACAGCACTTTGATGTTGAACAGCACAGAATATGCTGTGACACTACTCAGGCAGAGGAATAAACTTCCCCGAAGTTGTGCAATCCATAAATAGATAAACAAGGCAGATGGGAAAAGGGGGAGCAGGAGAGACTGATTCCTTTGTGACCCTTCTCATAACAGTTCAACGTCCTAATAGTTAGGTCCTTGTGTGTCTGTGTGTGTGTGTGTTTAATTAGAATCACTGGCCACAGAGCATTTGGTTTTCATCAGCACCACATCACCATTGCCACGCAGCTATAGATAGCCTAACCGTACTTTGGCCTAGATCCACCTACCCTCTATCAAAGACCACAAAGACCCCGATCACAAGAGACAAGAAGCCAAGACTTAGGAGAGAACTACTCAGTGCAGCCTTATTGTCAAACATGCAGCACCAGTAATCTGTGGTGCCTGTGGGTCGAGCCATGAAAGAGTTTAAGCATTTCAGCACACCATGTGTATTTAAGAAACATGTCTTGTAATTCTGCGCTCTGGAATCAATCATTAAAACAACCTGCTTCCACATGAAATATTCACGTTCTTGGTGATAAATTGCAACATGGAATGTATACAATGGGTACGCATTATACACAGAACACTATAGTGTAAATATATGTCCACTCACATTTTAAAATACTCTCAGGTTTCCTGCATGGAAGTAATGCTTGTAAGGCTCATAACTGAGACAGTGTTTTCAACATTTACAGCCTTATTTCATTTACTGTGGCAAAAAAAGATAAGGACAATATTTGACTATTTCATACTGGAACATTATAACAACTACTGGATTAAAGACTATATCTAGAAAACAGTGCACAATTTAAAAAAAAGGAGAAAAGGCATGTCCAATTTATAAAAATCAACAATGACAAAATATAGTGATTGGAAAGAAGCCCGGTGTATTAGTCATGCCTAACCGTAAGAGGCAACAACTGATCAGAAAACAGGTAAAACTAAGCCAAAACATTGGCCATCTAGGGTCTCTTTAACTGAAATGACAAAACGTTCCTTTCATTTTACAAAAAGTATTACTCACCCTGTCCAATCAGTTTCTTAGAAAGAAAAAAAGAGAGTAAAGCACAAAAATGAAAAGAAACATTCAACTGTTTTGCAAAAAGTTTAAAAGTCCTCAGTAAACCATCATAAAACTCACTAACCTTGACTAATTCTCCCAGCACACACTGGTACGGCTTCAGTGGTCAATGAAACTCCAGAGGCACTGACTCGTGCAACCAGGTATCCAGTACAGTTGCTCCGGTGTTGAGGATGTGACGCTATCTTAAGATCACCGACCACTCTTCTGACACCATCATGAGCATCTACGCCAGTGGCCAAGGCCCGCCGGGCAATAAACAATAAACTCTGATCGGAGAATGGTGTTAATAATTAAACGAAAAGGATAGGGTGGCCAGTAATGTCACTAATGCATGGATAAACCGATGGCCATGTAGTCACACGAAGGGAGGTATCAGCGGAAGACTTGTCAAAGCAGCTGGAAAACAGACATTTTATCCATGTGCGTTCAGGTGATTTTTCCACTTGGGATGATTGGAAAAGGGAGATTTTTAGTGTGTGTGTGTTTTATGTGGCGTGTTAAGACACCTGAAATAAATCTAAGGAGTAATTAAGACTAATAAAATGTGACAGTGGAAACAGAATGTGACACTGAAAGCCCGTTTTTTGTCTAAACCTGGTATTAAAGGATAAGTTTACCTATCGTTAAAGTCTATGTTGAAATAACTGTCAAAAGGTTTCAATCCCGGGCATAATGGCCACCAACAAGAGACCTCTTCCTAATGCAGTGGAAGTGATGGGGACCATACCACACTTCTGATCTGGGCAAAAATCTTGTCAGCACCAGTATAAAAAGGATGAATAATTACAGGAAGCAAAACCTGTTGCAGTTTACCTGCATCCTGGGTATGTGACAGCTCTTCTGAGACAAATTGAAAATTAACAAGCCAGCAGTAATTTAGAAAAACTATTATTCAGGCCTGAAATATTAACACCCATATCACTTCCTGTTGATTATTTTCTTGATCAATTGTTTAGCCTATAAAATAACTAACTAAACTGTCACATTTGGTCCAACCAATAGTCCAAATTTAAATAATTTTTGGTTTAATGTCTTAAAAATACTTCTGAAAAGCTACAACCAGTGGCTGTAAAATTTCTCCCAGTCTGTGATTAATATGCAACCGTGATGCAAATTAGGTGTACCAGTGTAAAAAGCTATAGGAGCATGTGTTTTATTTCCCATTGCAAATAACAATGTGGAAATTTAGACTGTGTCATAAAAAACACAGTGATGAATGGCAACGACAGTGTGTTTCCTCTATGTAAGTATTCTAAAAATACCATTCTCTAACAGCAGTATCTTTGGCCTGATTTCTGTGAATTGAGAGCAAAAGCCACAAGTGTGTGTGAAGAAAATCTCACGCCACGCACTGTTTATTTGATTGCAGCTGTTCCTGAGATGCGAGATGAGGAAGAGCGCTTGACAGGGCTGAACGAATCTAACCTCGCTGAGAGTGATCCAAACATGCGGCAGGGCCAAATGCGCAGCTCTCCCCGGTTAATGTCAGTGTCAGTACATTTAGGTCCCTTCTGGAAATTAGATTATGTGACTGACATCTTAGAACCAGTGAAACCTGTGATCAACGCAGAACATGAGATAAAAAAGGTAATTAAGGCATGTCTACTGTGTGTACATGAGTATTCATGCTTTCATGGTTTTAGGTATTACTCACAGTAGCCTGATCTCCAAATATTATGAGGATTTAAATCAATTAACTTCTACTCCAGGCTCTCTGTCAGATGACCCCATTGTTCACGTCAAGGCTCTGTCTGTGTGTCTACTTGTACATTACAAAGAAACATAATACACCTTTCTGTCTGCAACCAACATTAGACAGTATCCAGAAGTGACAATCATAGCACTTCCAAGCCTTTTTGAAAAAAAACATGACACACAATCAAAGGTGTGTTTGAAGCCAATGACATCCTGCTCTCCACGTCCACAGAGGGATAGAGTTGCAGGTTCCAGGCATCAGAATGGTGAAAACGCTGAAACTTAAGCTTGTGGATCTCATAACGAACTCAGCCCCCGGGCCTTCTACCTGAGCCGCTGGAGAGGGGTAACTGATAGGCCTTTACCTGGTGGCGGCTCCGGCTGTGGCTGATGCGCAGAGGCTCCGGCGCTAATTAGCGCTCTATTGTTGATGAGGGGATTATTTCTGAAGGGAAGCTCGGCAGCCATGCCTCACTGGCTCCCTATCATCAACCTCTTCCTAGTATGAGTGCTGCTCCTCTCTTCTAACTTATTCAGGCTTCTGTTGGCTGACAGCTTTCATTACTCTATGTACATCACTGTGTAGTGTGTGCTATAGGCAGCAAGTGAAGTGTGATAGGGACAGGTGCAGGTGGACATCAGTGAGCCTTTCACGTTCAACAAGTCTGCTGACAGAGTGGTTCTCTGTGGCTCTTTAAGTTAACAGTACTCACTGTTTTCTCTTTAAAATAAACTACACAAGCGTAAATTTTAGTAAAAGTATTAACTGTAACCCTACAAAACTCAGTATTATATTTGGAAGTAAAACATCTAAATATACTGTATCATAGTAGCAAACTGCAAACTGACTTCAATAATTTGAGTTAAACACAGACCAGTTTTTACTGCTTTGACCTCTGACTTGAACAGGCAAAACCATCACAAACAAGGTGTTAACACTAAAATATTCATCAGTCACATTAGGAAGTGTCGTGCTTTCCACACAGAACAAAAGAGGGCATGTGGCAAACTGAGAACGGACAATCTCCTCCAACACTCACGGCATCATAGCTTGTGATGCCTTATTAAACACAAAAGCAATCATCCTCCACTTTCTTAGACCTCTTAGAGGGAGACTAAAGCAATCAGGGTGAGTGGAAGAGAACAGCTCTAGAAGAGGACATAGGTTTGACCTGAATGAAATGTGTTTGCTGCCACCAAACTAGCATTTTTTTGGCTGGCTATGTACGAAAATTGGACCCAAAGTAGGGAAATGCGTAAAATAAAATATACTACAAGTCAAGAAGTGCTTACATTTTCCTGCATGGCACGTAGATATCTGGCACATTCGTAGTGTCCATTGTACTCTGCCAAGTCTGCTGCTGTAAACCCATCAATGTCTTGATCAGAAGGATTAGCTTGATGAGCCAGCAGGATTTTACAGCACTAAAAAGAAGAGACAATATAAGTAGAAAAAGAACCAACACTATAAATACTTTTTTATTTATATGAGAAAATCCAACAGACAACAATAACAAAAGTAAAACAACTACTGCTACGATGCAAAAAGTTGCACCCAACCTCTAGCTCTCCATTCTCTGCAGCATCATGAAGTGGGGTCCCTCCCCAGAAATCTTTTATGAGCTCTGAACCCATGTTAAGCAGTCTCTCCAAGATGCAATAGTGCCCCCTGCTTGCAGCAAAGTGCAGAGCAGTTGCTCCATCTCTGTCCTGGCAGGACCGGCTGACATCAGTACATGTCACCTATAAAAAACAAACAGATCCTGTATGTTTAGATAGAAAACAACTGCTCAGTCTCTTTTAAGTAATATTAAATAAATCTGCGTCTTTCTGCTGACCAGCCACATAACCACAGCTTCATGGCCCATGTGAGCAGCAGCATGCAGGCAGGTCATGCCGTCATGGGCCCTCAGGTGGACATCAGCACCACATTCCTTCACAAGGTACTCCACCACATGTAGGTGACCTTCCTGGCAGGCCAGGTACAACAGAGTAGCACCGATAACCGTCTGACGGTTGACACACCTGGTTTAGATTCACAATAACAACAGGGATACACAAGGTTAGGTGAGAGGATGTGTTTTTTTTGTGGTAAGCTTCTTCTACTTCAGAAAGAAAAACTAGATATGTGATACAAACAAATGAACAAAAAGCACAGATACAAGATATTAAAAGATAAATACGTGTACATAAAATATAATTAATAAAAAGCACATGAAAAGTGCTTTTAAAAACCAAGCCTAGCTAGCCAGCTAGTCATGGTTGTGTAATGGAAATTGCATGTTGACCCATCTTAAAAGCAATGAACAACATCTGATGAAAGATGGATTTTATTTTTGTGAAGCTCCCCCACCTGGCTTTGGCTTTACAGTATTTCAGCCATATTAGAACTGACTTGACAAGCCACAATTCACTTTTCAGCTGTTATGTTCTGTGATATTCCAGATGACTTTAGTGACCAAAAATCTTTAAAATCAACTCTAAAACAAAACTTAAATCATTATATAGATATTAACTTTGCAAATTCGCATTGAGCAAACATTTTGTGCCTTAAAATAGGAAGTTCTCTGTTTTTTTAGATATCATGCATCTTAGTTAAATAAAAGTCAAAGTTTCAGCCCATTGGACAGCACAAGCCTGCATTTACATTGACATACTGTACTTAAGTGACTGGTGTGACTGACAGTCTCTAGGCATGCATTATTTACAGGTTACTGATGGTCAGATGTGATGATCTGACCCCACCATGAGTCATGCAAATTACAGTCTTCTGCTTCTGGAACAACAAGATGAAGCAGGAAGAGCAACATCTCTTTATCTGGTCATTACTAGAGCCACTGTCTCAGGTTTAAGAGATAGGCAGGAGATGGGATCCATGGGTTTCGTGCTTTTACTTCCCCACTCTTGATGAGTGTAGCCTTTTGTTTAATGGTGAGTCATCTCAAAAGATCGTCATCTGCACATACAGATTTAAACAATAGCTGCTCTGTTAGAGTTATTAAATTAAATGCGTGGGTTCTAAATGATTCTGAAACAACATTTTATTTTGTTTTGTTATTAGTCTAGCTGATACTATTATAACTTGAATGACTGCCTGTTGTGAGGCATAACATTTTAATTAACTTAAATTTACTGGCAGTGTAACTACTGAAGTAGATCCTTTTGAATATTCAGGTGTAAAAGTTATGCACGGCAAAGGTGAAAGCAAACAAACTGCTTACCCAGGTGCCTGCTGAATAAGCAGTTTCAAACAGTTGAGGTCCCCATTGGCTGCAGCGTAGTGAGCAGGAAGAGCTCCACAGTTTGTTTCCACTTCTGCAACTTCTCCAACAGAAAGCAGCCATTTAACAACCTCCATGCAGCTGAATCGGGCTGCGAGGTGGAGCGCAGTAGCACCAGCAGCATCCTTATCCTGGAAGCATTGACAAGGGTCAGCATTAGATGGAGCTCCCCTATGGTATATTCAAGTCAAATGGGATGGATAAATGATAAATTGCAAACTACAGAATTAAATAGTTTTTATTTTTTTGCTTTTCCAAAACTACAGTAGAGTCTGATGACCACCAATTAAGATATTTGGTGGACTCCATTCATAATGAATAGAAACATTAACATTTCCATTTTAGGAAGCATTCTGCAGTCTTTCAGTCATATTGGCTTGGTATTATTTTGAGTAACAAGAGGCAAACAGTCATGTGTAAAAGTCACCTATTTTAATTCTGTTTCTGTGTGTGTGTGTTTGTAAAAGCATAATATAAATCATATGATCATAGCAGGTCTTCATATTAGGCAAATACAACCTCAGACAAACAACAACATATGCATTCCACTTGTGACCTATGCAAACAGTAAAGGGATATTTAGTATTGCCCACATTTTTTTGTTTCATTTTGTTAAATAAGTACCTGCTGTGAGCAGATGATTTTTATTATGTTTTTACACACAAAAAATATAGAATTAAAATAAGGGGGCACTAACTTTTGCAGTTTAATGGGAGCCCCTGTCATGTAACAATCATCTGGATATACTGTATTGCAGGTTACTACATAATACCAATACATACTCAGCAAGTCAACACCATACATACAATGTAATCAGCTAGTAATATTGTGTCATATAATCAAAAGATAGTGTGTAGTGTCTTTTCCAACTCAGTGATGTAACTGCACTCTAGGATCAGTTAAGCCGTCACCTCAATTTACATTCACGCACAACTGAGTTGGGGGAAATTACCATGAAAAGCTGGGCGTGTGGCACCTCTCCAAGGCATCTGAGCTCTAAGGGTAGGGTTCACTCTCTCTCTCTCTCTGTCTGTAGAAAAATTAACTTACCACAATGTTGCAGCCTCCTTGGTCCACCAGCCACTGGAGCTCCTGGATGTGCCCAGTAGCTGCTGCATCATGTGCTGGTGTGGCCCTGTTTAAGGCCCTGGGATCAGCTGCCAGACCCAGTTCGCTAACCAGGAACTTGAGGCACTCCAGACGTCCACACCTGGCAGCATGGTGCACTGGGCCAGCTCCTTGAGCGTCAGTGATGCCTGGTGAGAGATGGCCTGAAGATGCCAACTCCCTCAGGGTCGCAATATCCCCCGCTCGAGCTGCCTGGATGGCCCGATGAAGCACCATCCCTGCCTGCTACAAGTAGGTTATGGCACACAGAACAAGCTCCATGGAGCTCTTTGTATGCCAGCAGGTTACTATCACACTCTCGCATGCACAAACTCCCATACAATAACAAAAAACTCATGCACTTATTGCCTCCTCCGGAGCCAGGAAAGTGACACCCTAGCGGCTGCCAGCTGGCCAGCATGGCTGCTGGGGAGAGAGGACGGGGTCAGAGCCAGTGAGATAGAAAGGTAATGAAAGACGGGTGTGAGGCACAGCGCTCGTGGCCTGCTGCTCTCCTTTGTGTGGCAGTGACCATATGCTGGCACATGCACTCATGCTTCACTGGAGATGGGGGAGCTGAGGCTGCACGGAAACTTAAGTAATGGGAGAAGTCAGAGCCAAGGCATGGTGGATTACAATGAGTGATATTTTCTTATTATTTTAAACATTAATAAGAGTGAGCTGATTTACACTTTGTAAACACTTTGTTTCGAGCATCAATAATGACAAAATTACATGAGAGGGGAAAAATAGTGCATTTGAATATTTCGTCATACATGTTGCCCTGACACCAATTAGCCACTCACATGACGTGATGGAAGTTGAGTACATGACTCTCCATAACATCACCCCTCGGGTCACTTGAAGTTCTTCCCTTTTTATTCATGATACATAAATTATGAATTTTACATGATCAGTTAATGTAAAAATAAACACAGATGATGCATTTGTTTAATTCTGTACATCCCCATTCTGACCTACAGGATAACTTAAGTTTGTGCACATGAAGGTCTTCAGTTCATTTTTTCCAACAGTAGTATGGTTTCTCTCAAGTCCTCCACAACTGCATCCACATCTTCTTTGGTCGTTCTTCTACCCACACTCAACCTCAAAGCATTAGCTGCCACCTCTGTGGAGATGCCACAGTTCAGAAGGATGTGGGAAGGCCTGATGGGCAGAAACAATGCAGGGCAGTGGAATTATGTAATTGCAATCAAAATGTCATATAGACAAAAGCATAGGTAACATGAAGGACTCTTTTTACTTGTTTCCACTGTCTGAGTGGCAGGCAGCACCAACACTGGCCAACAGCCTCCTACACTTGGACAATACCCTCCAGCCTAAAGCGGGACAGGGAGAGATTAATCATTCAAAGCCTCTGTAGTTTACAAGTAGCCCTGTGCAGGTCATGAACTGCCTCTGACAAAACATTGGTGTAGAGTTAGAGGACACTGTTTAGACGGGCAAACCAAAACAGAGGAAGGACAGGGACGGAAGAGTCATGACATCACCTTGTAATGTTGGGCCCAGGATGGACACGTTACATGTGTTAGGGAGGATATCAGAGCCGGGGTAATGGCTGTTGAAGTTGAGCTTGTCTTTAAATGTGGCCTGAAAAAGAAAACGTAGCTCATTTTTAAAATCATTGCACAGAAGAACCTATTGTCACATATATACTATTAATACACAACAACAATCACATTAAAAAAAGTTTTCGTTCAAAATGAAATCTGACTCACCTGCAGTCGCTCTTCTAAGTAAAGCCTGATGCTTCGCATATGACTCTCATACTCTGACAGATTAGCAATAACTAGTTCTGCAGCCTGCAACAGACACATAATGAACCAGTAACTACAAAAGAAACATGATAAGGTGCAGTGAACTGCTTGACAAAAAGAATGTCAACTGTATTTAGCTGCATGTTTTAACACTTTTAAAATGCACTCTAACTAGGCTGACCATGTGAGTAAAAAAATAACTATTCATAATAACAAATGTTGGGTTGTGAAAAATTCCTTCAATTAATCCAACCATATGACTGCTTAATTTACTATACATTTACCTGTAGATTATCAATATTTATATGTGAATTATTAACAAGTAGAAAGGACAAAGACCAGTGCACATTTACATCCTGGTGACTCTGCATTTGTTTATATTTTCTCATTCATGAACAATTATTAACAAAGTCATTAGTGCTTAATTATTATGTGGTAACTAAACTTCTAAAATAAACTTTTTAGAGGTTCATTCGGGACATAACCAATAAATGTATGTTTGAGGACTCTTGCAAACACAACCATATTTTTTTTAAAACTGCAAAAAAATGTAATAACCAACTACTAAACTGCTTTGACATTGTATTAATTTTCATATTTACACAACTGACAGTTAAAGAAGGGAAATAAACCCTGTTTAAAGTCAAACATTGTTCACTACAAGCTTATAGAGAAATGGTATTAAAAAAGGATAAAAATCCCAGTAAAACATACAGTATATAAAGCAGGAAACAAACCTTTCCCAGACCAGCAATCATCGGTGTGTTTTCTGTGCTAAAATATTCAAAAAGAAAAAAATTAGACCCAAACATTTTACATTCATTTTTCTGATATGCTGTTTCATGCATATTTCCTTTTTAATCAATGAATCATCTAGAAAGACAATGTAGTATGTTTCTGTACCCTGGTCTGAAGTTTCTCTCTTGTCCTCCACCAAATAGCATCGGATACAATGGTGTTCTTGTTCCAGGACCATTCACATACAAAGCACCAATCCGAGGAGCATAAAACTAGAAAATAACAAAACCTGTCAGTAACATGTTTTCCTATGTTCGTTCACATGTCAAAGTTGAAACATTATATACAACAGACCTTGTGTCCCACTATGGTAAGATAATCCACACCCAATTCACAGGCATCTACTCGGATTTTCCCCAGAGCCTGAGCAGCATCTGTGTGGATCAGGATCCTGAGCCGCTCGCGCTGCTTATTGAGGCTTTTTACCCTCTGGCAGATCTCTTGGACTGGCTGAGAGGAAGAGGAACGAATTTCAGGATTCAGGGTGGATAAGAATGTACTGTATACAAAGTTACATTCAAAATAAAAGATGCTTGTTTTCACTTTGAAAATCATCAGCACCTTTAAAATTTTGATTGTTCTCCTATAACATTTTTTAAGACAATAAAAGCAGAATTTCTCTATTTTCCATCATGTAAAAAAATACAATGAGATGTTGTCTTACCATGATGATGCCTGTCTCATTGTTGGCTAGCATGATAGAGATGAGACAGGTGTTGGGACGAACCATAGCAATTATATCCTCCACCTCTACGCGAGCCGTCACCTTAGACACAGGCACAAATGTCACATCTGTGACAAAAACGCAGTTAAAGCAAGGGTGTAAATACTATAAGCTGTGTTTTTTATAGTCGAAATAAAGTAGTGAGTTGTTCATTTCCTCCTACCTGCCTTGCCCTCCCTCTGTAGGTGTTCAGCTGCAAGTTTGACTGAGTCATGCTCCACATTAGAGGTGATAATGTGAGGAAGGCCAGTGCATCCATTCTGGTGCCCCTCACCTTGCTCTGCCGCCTTGCAGTCTCTCCTGAAGTGCTCCATAGCAGTGTGGAGCACCAGGTTATTCGCCTGAAAGAAGATGGCACGGCAATGAGCCACAGGTGTAAAACATGTCTATTGCAGGCAAATCTCTAGAATTCACGTGGAAAACAAATGCTGCTACCTCTGTTCCACCTGAGGTAAAAATGATGTCCTCTGGTTTACCTCCGACCATTCTCGCCACATTCTCTCTGGACTGATTGATGATTGCCTTGGCTTTGACACCTACAGATAATAAAACGTTTCATGAAGAGTAATGTTTGTACACTCAGATACACTTAGCACTCTAAAAATGGCTGACTGCAAGTTATTTGGCTGTGGCTTTGTATTTCCTGCACCAACTTAAAGAGGCAGTATTCTTCACCTGCTATATAGTTGCTACTCGGGTTTCCCCATGCGTCCTGGAGCGCTTCAGTAATGGCCTCAATCACTTCTGGTTCCAACGATGTAGTAGCGTTGTAGTCCATGTAGATCCTGTGTTACATTAAATTATGTTGCTGAACATTTGAGAAAACTTTTTCACCATTACACTGTGTTAAGCATACTGCATATGCCATTACTAATATAGTCTTAATAAGTAAAACAACAAATCAAAGCAAACCAAACCTGTACCTGTCTAGACTGACTTCTGAATCGCTGAGACAGGAATGGTCTGCAAAGGTGTGACCCTGTACCAAAGGGATGCCATCATTTTGTTTGGCCATAGTCCTGAGAAGAAATGAGAAACTTAGTGGAACCTCTGTAGATTTATTCCAGTGGTGCAGATGCTGACAATAGAAGTGAATCTTGTGGACACATTTTTAATTAGTAAGGCTTTTATTTATATGAACAGCACTTTGATAGCTTTGATGTGACCGCCTGTTGAAAGGTGGCTGGACTGCTCACACTGAGCCATCTGTGCGGAAACGGATATTCCAGGAATAATGAATAACTGACCAATGAGGAGGTGCAAAGTTTACGAAAATCTTGATGATGCAACTTCTGTTTGTTGAACACGAACACATTCTGAGTATGGTTAGTACTAGGTAATATGCAATAAAATACCAGCTGCGTGTCTACGAGGCTAGAGAGGTTATGCTTGACCCCGTTTAAGTTGTCAAATTTGTCCAATTTTATTCGAAGTCCCCTGTTTGTTATATTCGTATCCACTCTGTCAGTCGCAAGAGTGACACGTAGTTAATATCTCGGCTATCTATAAAGCTGTTGGATAGCTAGCTAGCTGGTAGCGACTATGATTCCGGTAAACTCAGGCCACTGAAAGGCGTGTAACTGGAACATTAAAATAACTTGTCTGCCACACCGTGTTGATATTTTGCCCGCTAACGCCAAGTATCATCTTAGCTAAAGCTAGCTAGTACTAGTAACCAATACTTGATAGCAATAACATATTTAAGTCATATTAAGCTTTCGGATTTGGAAGATAAGATATATTCCCCTTTATATCACAGGGTAACTTAATGTCTAGGCTGTGTGTCTGACCTTGAGAAGTGATGTGAAGATGTCCTACACTATATAGATTACCAACAGTCTGTGGCAATCTTCAGCTAGCTACACAGTGTGTATGTCACTGGAGGACACGCTGCTCCGCTTTACACTGGGTTGCCAGATCTCTTAAAGGGAAAGCGACAATTTAGGATGTAATAGAAGCTCCCAGACTGTCCATTAAGTAAATATATCGTAGAACGGTAAAGAGTTCATGTTTATTCTATGAATTTTTTAATGGAATTTAAACAAATGTGCATTTCATAAGCTCCACATGGCCGTTCAGGTTTAGGTGGTTACATTTTTACCGGCTTACTGGTTAAAATATTTTTTTTGAAAGCCTGCGAAACTCTTGCCGAAAGTCTAGTAGATAATATATATTACATTGGAGAGTATGAGGACATCAAATATTTAAATAACGACAGCTATGTGTTGCATTATAAACGACAAATAAATGCTTGGTAGATACATAAAGCTTTTAAGCAAATTTGGCAACTCGGGACCCTGTTGCCGTGGTAACGGTTGACAACCAGGAAGTAGTAATAGTTATGTATTTTCTCGGAATCTGCGGATGTTTATTAAATTCAACTTACCAAGTGATACATTAACTACTGAGTCAGACATCAATTTAAATACACCAGGTGCAAATCCAGTATCTACAAAAAAAAGGGAGTCCATTACTTTGTGTTGCATAATTTCCATCTTTATTGAACATATGACAATGTGTTTAGTGTACACAAACATCTGACGCTAAACTCCAACACTCAAAGACACTGACTGATCTACTTCCCATTTAAGATTTTGTAAATGGGTGCAACTTCATAATAGCTGTTCACAGCAATCATGTTTATATACAATGCAAAATAAATCTGATAGTGCGAATACAAGATTAGACGTGGAAGCACAACAATGTACATGATATTCCTTCAAAAAGGAGGAATTACAAAAAGTAGGTTTTGTGAAGTTTGAGAGCAAGAAAGTGAAGGAAGATATTAAAACAAGTGTGACAGTACAGCATTACTTTGTACGGGATGCAATGCCTACCAGGGTCATAATGAACCAGTTAAATCCTCCTACACACCAGTGGACAGATTATTACAGTTCCCACAGCATGTAACAACCTGCCTACAATCAATAAGGAAGTGTTTTCAATTATTGTTATACATTCAGTGTGATTTATTTATTTATCATTTTTGTGACTGCACCAACGAAACTTTGGTTGGCTCAAACGTGACGCACTAAAAAACAGACTGAAAACAGGAGGGATAATCTCAGCATAGAGATCAGACTAGAGAAAAAGCTGGCTCACATTTTAGGACCGGGTTTTAAAGGAAAAGAGACGGAAATGAGCCAGTGTACCATACAGCAGGGGATTCACATTGAGATGATGCTATAGCTGGATAAAATATCTGTGAAGGCCAGTGACTGACTTTGATCACATTTTTGTCATACAACAAACAAAAGACATCATTAGACTTGACTGTTGGGTTATCCACAAGTACTGACAGTTGTACAAACAGTGTAGCGCTGTAAAATGTCTTGATTGCTTCACAACACACTGAATACTTCCCAAGACAAGGAAATATACTTAGAGTTGAATGTACTGTATGGACTGAAACAGCAGAAAATATAAATACATACTGAGCAGCTGATACAGAGTTTGACTGTGCCATTAACAGGGATTATTTAAGGTGTAATGCTTCAAAGATGTTGCAGAATTGAAGTGAAATGTCTCTGCTGTCATGGAGCATGCTCTCTAGGCTGGCTGACCTGAGGTATGCATCGTAAACTATGACTCACGCAGCTGCACTTACAACATCTTTCTCTGCATAAATATGAAGTACCATACATTTCACACTATCTGATATCTAATTACCTGATTAGAAGTGTAGCATTGGTATAAATAAAACTTTTTTGTGTGAACAGGTAAGTGATGGCGATGAAAAGCAGGAAAGTGATGATATGATCAGCAGGAAAGTATTACAGCAGCATGAAGAATGTTGTTCCAACGCAACTGGTGCAGAGGCATATTGTACAGTATGATTGAAAAGAGAGGCACTATATTTAATCAATATACATATCAATCAGAAAACCTGTTTCTTATTCAGTACTGAGGAGAATCA
Source organism: Helostoma temminkii (assembly GCA_900302695.1). Classification (NCBI taxonomy): domain Eukaryota; kingdom Metazoa; phylum Chordata; class Actinopteri; order Anabantiformes; family Helostomatidae; genus Helostoma; species Helostoma temminkii. Next base: position 152,497 of record OMLM01000817.1, on the reverse strand, counting down.
TTTAACAAGGTAGCTTTGTGCATTGATCTTGTCAGATATACAGTAGGTTAGATGGGTAAACGATCAGGTGACTCTCCTACTCTTAGAGGATAGTATTCAAGTAATCTTCAGCACAAAGAAACTGGCCAATCGCAAAGTTATTTTTTCCAATAGCATTCACTGCGTGGGGACAAGGTTGTATTATTCAACATTTAAGGAACTCATATTAAAAAGTGCAGTGTGCAGAAATTGCACTGTACTACTACTTTAGAAATATAAACATCTTTATAAATAAATACATGCAGAAATAAATAAAACTGTTAAATATCTAAATATATCACTTTCTAAAACAAATGAAAGTCAAGTAGAGAATAAGATTAAACTGGGGGGATTATTTGGATGATATCAGATTATTTAATATGGATGTAGATACCCTCAGTGCTCCTACAACTTGGATTCATGAAACTGACACAAGATCATGAAGTTCATGATGATATTCCATTCCCTTGCCAGGCTGTGTGTGCTAAAGTTTCTAAGAGGTTTTAGTATGAGGATTCAGATTACTCTATGCAGGATTCATGGACCAGAAAGAAGAGGACTATATTTTAAAGAGCAACACAGTCATTTTTTTCTTTTATCTTGTATTTTGTAGTTGTACATTGTATGCATGTATATGTACACCATATACATCTGCACAGAAGAGCACAGAAGAATGCATGTTTTTCTGGTTACAGATGTAAATGTAGCAAAGTGATCCTCACTGATGTGGCAGCTTCAGGTAAAGATAAACTGCTTTTTTTTAAGGAATAAATGTATAAGGCTCGATGTGGCTCTGACGACAACTACAGTACATTACCATACATATGTAATCTGAGATAAAAAACTGTTGCTACCTTTCCACTTTCGTCATTCGTCCGGCTATGAATAAACTCCAGTACAGTACGGTGACAGCTTTTTGAAGAGGTTCTTCAGACTACGAGACTCACACTGCAGCAAAAAGCCTGACATGAAATGGGTGCTTTAGGTGCCGAGGACATTATTGATAAAATGAGACTGTGAAGCAGTTGGTGATGGTGGTGGTGGTGGTGCTGGGGATGGGGCTGAGCACAGAGGGGTTAAGGACAAGGATCTATGTACATTTTAGTCTTTGTGTTCATCCTTCTCTTGTTAGATTTGTTCAGAGTCTTGTTTCACATCCTCATCTGTCCGGCTCGTCTTCTCGACAGCTTTGATCTGGCAGAGTGGCAGAGGACAAAATGTATTAATATCAAAAATTTAGATTCCAATTATATGGTTTGACTTTGACCTATGAAAGCATTTTTACCTGATAGTTCCAGCAAGCAGAGGATTAAATGCATACAGCCAGTCATGCATGTCTTTGTCGTTGGCGGCCTGAAGTAATATTCCACGATGTTTTGTACACACAGCAAATGTGTTTGGGGTCTGTGGAAAGAAAAAAAGATTATACACATTTTTTGACCATGAGAAGAGCAAAAGGAAGGAGTTTTAGAGAGTTTGGAAAATCGCTGACCTTCAGCATTGCCTGCTGGTCTTCACTGTACTCCACCTGGGCAGAGGAGAGATTGAGAATAGCCCTCTCCACAGTGTCCCTTTCTGTGTTGTAGATGTAGACGTATGGACGCCGCACAACGACATAACGCTTGACCCACCCATTTGTGTGTGGCTCCAAGAAATGTATGTAACCCTTCTTTGACACAATGGGGCTAAAAAACAGAAGTCAAATATTATCACATGTGAGGCCAAGTAGATATAGTGTCTTCACAGCTGAAAATTATGACATTTTGTGATGAAGCACACTCACCTCACTCTAATCTCTTGAATATCAGGGACAAATTTGCGAGTTCGATTTTTGGTTTCAGAAGCTCCATTGACAGACTTCTTGGTCAGTGCATCCTGCTGTGTGTCAGGACTGGGGCTGGCGGCATGAGAGCAAGGTGTAGGTGGTCTGTAGTAATAAAGAAGAAGTATTTGAGTCCTAGTAATAAAGCAGCTTCCTATACCTTATCACCCTCAGAGCTGCATGTCCATCTAACATTTATTCAGAAGGCAGAAGACATTCTGCAGTACACAACACACACACACACACAAAACAAAGCCTTCTGTGGCAACAGAAAAAGAATCAAGAGTACCAAACCAAACAAGTATATGATATGACTAACCTGAGTTCAGCACTTGTATAATAACCCTCAACCAGTGACGGGCATGTTGAGGAGGGTGTGATAGTGTTGAGAGCAGAGATTGAAGTGGAGTCTCTTAGTGTTGTGACAGACATCTCTGAGATCTGTAACACAAAAGCACACACATGCTGAATCAACTGTGAAGAAACAATCAGCAGACATCACAATTTAAAAATAATACCTTGCTTTCACTGGCGCTGACACACACGTGGCTGTACTCTCTGTTAAAAGAGTG